>BHDV01065613.1:64752-87720 GCA_005406045.1 Adoxophyes honmai
TTAGTTTTACAACTTGTATTACCAGTATTTCAATGTATGCAAAAAATAATCCGAGTAAAGCTCGGTCACCCAGCTAGTATTTATTATCACATCATTTCAACATTTTTCCATCTTTAGAGAATTAATGCAAGTTAAATACTGGAAACCCGTGGAAAACGTAAGTTGCTCACCAAATACTCTTAAACCTATCTGATTATGAATATGTCTTATTGCAGACTTTGGTATCGCGAAACAAGGCGCGGCCGCCGCTGCCGCGCGGGCCGGTACCGGAGGCGCGCGCGCTCAAGCTGGCCAGCGACACCTGCGACGAGTGCTGGGACCACGACGCGGAAGCCAGGTAACAGACGTTTAAAAGGAAGAAAAACGCGCCAAAAAAGCTAACTAAGAGAAACAAGATAAAAAAACTAAGAAAAACACGCAAAAGTTCTTTAAGACTAAGAAAAACACGCAAAAGTTCTTTTAAATTAAGAAAAACACGGCAAAACTCCATTAAAACTAAGAAAAACACGGCAAAACTCCATTAAAACTAAGAAAAACACGGCAAAACTCCATTAAAACTAAGAAAAACATGGCAAAACTCCATTAAAACTAAGAAAAACACGGCAAAACTCCATTAAAACTAAGAAAAACACCGCAAAACTCCTTTAAAAGTGAGAGACACACGCCAAAAATCCTTTAAAAATAAGGGAAACATGCGAAAAATCTTTTAAAACTAGGAAAAACATGGCAAAAGTCCTTTAAAACTAAGATAAACACACCAAAAACCCTTTATAACTAGGTGAAGCACGATAAAATCCTTTACGACTAAAATAAACACGCCGAAAATCCGTTAAAACTAGGAGAAACGTGCTTAAAAATCTTTAAAAACTAAGAAAAACACGCCAAAAATCCTTTGAAACTAAGAGAAACACGCCAAAAAGTCCCTTTAACTTTTTTTTGTCTGTCGAATGTGTCAATCGAAGTAGTTTTTCTGTTTCGTAACCAGTTACGAATGAAGAAAAATATTACCATTCGCCCATTAAATTTATTTATTGTATTTTATACTCTGTTAGCAAAACTAATGTTTAGAATTGCATGCTAATGCTGGCACCAAAAAGCAATATTTCTACTGATGCAATTTGTAGCCCGCAGGAAATAAGGCGTGACGGTTATGTATGTATGTATGTAAATATAAAGAGATTTAGTGGACATAACGAATTTAGAGTTCCATCTTGGAAACAGAAGCGTCATAATGAACATGATTTAGTCCCACAAAATTTAGCACATAATCAATGTATTGCTTTATCCATACGCTAGAAGTTTTCAGTTATTACTTTAGTTAGTACTACTAGAAGTTGAACTTAAATGTAAAATTTCAAGGTTGACGGCGGTCTGCGTGGAAGAGAGAATGGCTGAGTTGAAAACGATGCTCCAGACGCAGGGTCCTGTTATCCACGATAATAACCTTCATCCGCATCTGCCAGGTATGTCCGCTATTTAATTGTACTGCCTAATGATTTTTAATGCTACATAAGTTAGCGCAGCTACAAAAAAATCTTTCACATTTCTCAGGAGACCCTTCTAATTCGTCGCCTTCAGAAATAGACAAGAACTCCAACTGTACTTCCACCCAGAACAGTGACGTCACGACCCCTCTCCTCTACCCGCACCCACACATCGGCCGCAACGCCTGCATCGAACGAAACACACACACAACCACGCAAAACACCGTCGAACTTATACACAAGAGCCTTAAGGACATCACAGCCCCCACAGACGCGCCCAGAGTCCCAAACTGCAATGAGAACTGTCTCTCAGTCGCCAGGACTTCGAGCCGCATCCCCGTTCAGGATTACGAGAATTCTGACCGGTTCAACGAGATAAGATCCTATCAGAGACCGCTGGATTACGTACAGAATGACGTCAGTTCGCATGACGTCGAAAGAGCGCCCAAACAAACCAACTTGCTACAAGACGTCAAAGTCGAGAAACCGAAATGGGGCATACGGAAGTTCTTCGAAAAGAAACTCAATAGATCTAAGGTTGAGACTGAGGTGAAATTGGTCCCCGAAGCGATAGCCAACACGCAGAATGGCCGAACTAGAACGTCTGTTATCGACAAACCCAGCAACATTACCTTCGATAGGCCTTCCAACTTGGTTATAAACCAAGACCGAAGCCCTTATAACTTCGAAGGCCCTTGCACGCTGTCCCCACCTAATCGAACGCTTTCGCCAACCATGATGATCGAATCCGAAATGCGTACCGAAAACAACGTATTCGGTTTCAAGGAATTACCCACAATGAATGAAAGCGAGCCGAATCAAGTCTTCGCCGTCATCGTACCAAAGTCTAAACCAAGCGATTTCACTAACCTAATCGAGTTAAAGAAACAAGGCAGTTCAGAAAGCATAAACAAACACAGTGTTCGTACGTCCATGTCATCACAGAGCATTTTTAAGTCTGGCAACTCTGAATCCGAGGATTCTACCGTGAAGAAACGGCTTAGTTGCGATAATAGGATTATCACCAACTCGAATAGCGCGAGCTCGTCCCGAGCCAGCATCAATTTAGAATTACAATACATAGACAACAACCAAACACCGAATTTCACGGGCAACGATTCCCCCTTTGACTTGAATTCGGATTGCTCCTCAAGCGAAGACGAGCATTTGATGCTGCTCTCAGAAAACGGGGGATCCAAGATCACAATGCAGACCATACCGAAACTTGAGGACAGGAAGAAACACCAAAACGAAGTGCTGAAGGAAGCAAGCCACGGGAAGGCAGATTTCGGCTTCAACAAATTCCATAACAAGTACGCTAATTTCGACAACGAATTCAGCGACCCGAACGATAAGGAGAACTTGGTTAACGGCTACAGTGGCGACAACCCAGTTTACCTGGCTGCTCTTAACGGGGAAATAGATACAACAGACTTGAAATTCATGACAACAGCTGAGGTTGAGAAACCGAAGTCTCCCAAGCCTTCGCTGAAGAATCTGGCCATAAAAAGGCAGCATTCCTTGGAACAGGTGAGCGAGATATTCTCTTCTTCAGGTGATATACACTTACTCAACCCTGCGGGGAGAGTCAAGACCCCAGGCGACTTGCCTGTGGCTGTCCGAAGGGCCAGGAGAGACAGGGCGCTACAAAAAGGGAGAGCTAGCGAATGCAACAGATTAAGTTTGTACGACGACAGAATGATGTTCGGTAATAGTTTGTAGTTACGGCACTAAGTGTAATTTTGTACGATCTGTTAGTTAGTTTTGTGGCGTTGTTTGGTGGGTAAGGAAAGGAAGCAACTTTTATTGTGTATTTCCTATTCCGTTTTTTTACCCAAGTCTGTGGACCGGTTAGGAAAAAAAATGGTATGTCTTTACAAGTTCTTTGACGCATTTATAAAAAGAAACTTAACTTGTCATCAACTAACTACTAACTCAGGCTTAAGGTAGGATTCTACCGAAAGTCACGATCTTGTTCACTGTTTTTCTTTTTGGTAACTAGTTACGAAGCAAAAATAAATGTGCTACAGTTAAGTACTTGTTTTGTAACTAGTCAACAAATGGATAGATAACTGGTAACCTTGAAAAGTGCCGTGTTTTCGAGCCAAATGACGTCACAATACCTAGTATAGAAATAGGCTTGTCGACACAGACTAGTCACGTGATTATTCCTCTCTTTCCACTGGAGTTAGAAAGAGACGAAACGCCTCGCTTAAACTCGAATCATGTGTCATTAATTGCATTTAGATTTGTGCCTGATTTGACGTTGTATGGGCTGACAGACAAACAGTATGCATACAGGCAGAAGATGTCTACAACTACAGCAGCGCACAAAATCTATGACTGCATTCTGTCAGGTATGGACGAAAAACACAAGATGGCTAGTATTCTGTGCGACCTTTCAAAAGCTTTTGATGTAATAAATCACAAAATGTTATTGAATAAATTACGTCGGTACGGTATTGAAGGCTTTGCTTATCAGCTGTTGGCGTCCTTTTTGTTAAACCGCAAGCAGTTGGTGAAAATGTCTGCAAGCGGAAAAAGGCTCGCATCAAACATTTGTGAAGTCACAATTGGAATCCCTCAGGGATCGGCACTTGGAAATTGCCTATTTTTGATCTTCATTAATGACCTTCCATCATCAATTTCAACGGGTTTATCGGTGCTGTTTGCGGACGACACCACAGTAGTTGTGAGTGCCAGCTCGTATGAACAGCTCGCTGACAGGATAAGTGAGGCATGTCAGCAGTTGCAAAAGTGGTTCTCCGTCAACGGTCTACAACTTAACGTGTCAAAATCTAACGTAATGATTTTTTCTGGTCGTCGAGTTGACCTGCCTCCCTGTATGCTTAGCTGTCCGATGCCCTTGTGCAGTGAATCCAGGTTCCTAGGTTTCATGTTAGACTCAAATCTGAACTGGAAGTGCCATGTTGACGGGTTATGCGATAGACTGAGTGGTGCAGTCTTTGCGTTGCGAAAACTTAAACCACTAATTTCTAAGAATGCCTTAAAGCAAGTGTATTATGCTCATTTTCACTCCCTGATGTCCTATGGCACTATTTTATGGGGAAACTCAACAGACTCCAATAGAGTTCTGCTGTTGCAAAAGCGTGCCATACGCATCTTAGCTGGAGTCGAGCCTAGGCATTCGTGTAGAGAACTTTTCGCGACGCACAGAATAATGACTCACTACTCACTATACCTGTTCGAGATATTGATGTTTGTGAGAACAAATCTCTCTATGTTTTCTCGGGTAAACGTAGTCGGGAAGCAAGTCCGTCGCACAGGACAGCTGTGCACAGTACCCCGTCGGATGGCGCTCTCAGCGAAGAACCCGCGAGTCATAGGCCCCACACTTTACGAGCGTCTCCCTGCTGAGCTAAAGAACGAACCGTCCGATGATGCATTTAGGCGCCAACTAAGAAACCTTTTGTTGGATAAACCATTGTATTCTGTTTGCGAGTTTTAAATTATTACAATTTTTGTTTACCCTTTTGACATTTATTTTTTGATTTTGACATTTTTGACATTTTGTGATTTGATTTTATTTTATTTTTATGTTCTTGATCTTATTAATTTGTTATTGTATTTATTAGTTATTATTCACCATTTGACGATCTTTTTGTGAATTCTTTGTATCTGACATATAATTTGGATGTAATGTAATTTTCAAAAAATGACAAATAAATCTAATCTAATCTAAATCTAATTAAGATAGTTGTGCAGATTCAGTGACATTTTAAATTTGGAATTTTGTATGCTAAGTAATAATGTCATAAACTACATAAAATATTAGATATGACACTTACTCTTTGCCTTAGAATTGACAAGCAAGCAAAAACAATTGTTTCTGAATTTTTTCTCAGTCCGTAACTGGTTACGAAACTTGATGTTGGCCTGTTTGAATTACAGCCAAAATAGATGAAGCTTTATTTAAAATGTCACTAAAACAAGGTACTGCCTTTCCTGAAATGTGTTAAGTTATATTAAGTCTCATTTAAATGATATTATAATTTATTCTAACAACCGATTATCGTTAGTCCGTTAATACTTATATGAAAACGCAAAATGTATACAAAAGCGATACCTCACTTAAAATTAAGAACAAATCTTAATTGTATTTTTAATCGTTAGATGTACTGTTTTATTTTATTTGCAATAATTGTTTGGAGGGTTTGTTAATAGAAATCAGAATTTCCATTGCGTCGCGTGTGTGTAATTAGAAGTTTAAAATATGATTTAACATTTATGAACACGGGAGTATAAAGCAAAATTGAATTGAAAAAATAACCTTGACGAAAAAACTTGTTCGATTACTGGTTACTGGTCAGTTAACTAAAGCTGGCCCGTAAAACAGACGTACGCATTGGGTTTGTGTAGTATCTGTGAAGTGTGAATTAGCACGCGGCGTGACTTTGCACTGCGTGCGTCATGAAAAATCTGGCCGATTTGATCAAAATTATTAATTTTAAACATACTGTTTAGCGAAATTGCACAAATGTGAGTACCTACTGTGAACGTGCGAGCTTTAGTTATCTGACCTATACGAAACAATGAAAACTAATTCTTATTCTTAACTAGTTACGAAACGGGACGAACATGGTTTTTGGTTATGTAAACCGCATCTTTCACGATTAGGCGCACGAAAGGGTTGTAAATGGTGAAATATTAATCTTCCTATTCCCTATGAAACTTCGTTTCATTTCACACACACACGCGGTAATTTACACTGTGATTGTAATAATGAAGATTTATGATAACAAAATTATCGACTATACGACAGATGTAACTTTGTAAAATTGTTTTAGTTTATTTTAGAGTTTACGTTTTTTTTATAACTATAACATGATATGTGATTTTATTCGTATGTAGCTTAAGTTCCTAACGCGCGCCATGTTTTTGTTCTTATTGTTAAGTTTCTCTAACTGTGTTAATTTTCATATAGTTTTAAACTAATTATTACACAAGTACATTTTTATTATTTGGGGTTCAGGTCGTGAACAGAAATGATTGTCGAATTAGCAGTCACTATTATAAGCTATAGTTATCGTTACGTGGAAATAATACAGAGACACGCGGTGGTTGCGATTGCCAACAACATCAGCCGTTTTATGAGCGTTAATCCTCCATTATTCAACCCCATCTAGTTGATCTAGTACATACAGTAGAACCCGTTTAAGACGATCACGTTTAATACGATTTTTCGCTTAATACGCCACTTTACGCCAGTCCCTGCAACTTGAGACATATTTTCATACATTTCTTAACGCTTAATACGATTCGTCATCCCGTTTAATACGCCGGAGCCCAAGCCGAGATGCTCGTATTGTCAGTCTAGAGAGATGCTGTTTGAGGCATTTACCCCCTTCAGCGGGGTCTTTCCGCTCCCGAGTGGGCCCTCAGGCCTCGTTGGTCGTCTTCTATGCTACGTCAGACTTCTGGTCCTCCATTCAGTGACGTCGCAAACCATTTTTAAAAGGCGTAAGGCCGGCGGTGTTCACTCCAGGCGTGCAGAGTGGCTAGCCGTTCCAAAAGAAATGCCACTGGGTTCTGGCCGGCTTGGTTCTCCTGAATAAACAGGATCATCTCCTGTGTCGGCACTCTCTCGCCTTCTGAAGTGTCCGAGCTTCGCTCCGTCTTCGGCGGGCGGTGACCGCTTGGCTCGGCCCGGCTGTAGGTGCGGGCTGACCTCGGCGGAGGCTGCCATCTTGACTTTTTTTGGCTCCGCGCTTACGCCTTCTCTATTGACAGGAACAGCTCCCATCGTTAGCTTGACATGAGTATTATATACCAAAATTAAAACATGTAGTATGTTTAATTTTCCCTTTCCCGCATAATACGCTTTCTCGCTTAAGACGCGTTTTTGTTAGGGTCCCTGAGAAATCGTCTTAAGCGGGTTCTACTGTACATACATACAATCACGCCTGTGTTCCCAAATGGGGTAAGCGGAAAACACGTGACATAGACATAGCCATCTAGTGAAACTCTTATTTCGGGACAACGCGGTTACAGTAGAGATTGGGATTTATTATAATTACGGGTGTTCTAGGTTCTTACCTATGAAATTGCGGATTTTGTTTCGTGATTTGAACCCTCTTAGTTTCTTTATTATAATTTATAACAGATCTATATAAGTATATAAGGGTCTCAATATTAGACAAAAATGTCTTGTAATCGGTTGCAATATAGTGAATATAGAATTGATTCTCATATTTTAAACTGATATGAAACACGGGTCTCAACGCGATATGATTATTTACCTTTATTACTCCGACGTTTCGACACGGGTTGCACCGGCCGTGGTCTCGGAGAACTATTCTCATAGTTAGCGTATAAGTGTTTTTAACACATTCAGAACCAAGGACCCGGCTCCCGGGTTCTTCGAAACATTCGCGAGATACCGAGCCGGGTTTATTTTGTACTAGCTATAGACTACTCGTTTCCGCGCAGATGTTTTGATTTTAGGCTTGGTCGTGATGTGTTAAACAACCATAAATTTTATAACGCTAGCATTTTTTGGTTGCTAAATAAGTGAAGAAACAATATTAGTAAACGCTACTGGAATTCTTCATACAAACCGCCAATTTCATAGGTAAGGAAATAATATTGACAGATTTATTGTATGTATTATTTGTACGTGACGGGAACAGTGTTGATTGAAATAAACTTGCATCAAAATGGGACAGGGTAGAATTATAATTGAACTAATTTTATTTTAACTCGAATTAAATCCAGCTATTTTAACATTTTTATTAACTACATAGTTTACTCTGTTTAGTACAAAACGCTAAAACCTAATCATTCCACTTACATACACAAAATTAAAAATAAGGGAATATGTATCCATACATATTGGTATATGTATTGTACGTTTTTAATTATTTTAGTCTTACTCTTAACCTTTATACCGCCTGTGTATTTATTTAATTTAAACTTTTTTCGCTTCGTGATATAATTACTTAACTGTAAGCACAATTACATTGTTATTGTCTTTTCCATACGTGTTTGTGACAAGTCTCGTTCGATTTTAACGTTTTAGGGTATATAATGTATTGGGTTCACACATGGTCATAAATATACCTTTATATACCTTATTGCTTAGCCTTGCGATCGTTACATATAGCTTTCAAACGTGGCGTTAAAGTGACAAGGTACATAAGTGACAACCTATGACGTTGTGTGTACGTCTGTACAGTTTTTTTTTAATTCGAGATGCCGAAATTGTACTAAAGATGTTTAATGTCATTTGAATCGAATACTTCGGCGTATTTTCGAGTCCTAAAGGTCCGCAAGGGCGGTTTTTGATATTCGATAGAAATTCCATAAAACAAATTGGAAACTACCGAAAACCTGTAAAGTTTCATAATTTCAATGTTCTTGTGCACTCGTTATACATTTTTATGAATATGGATATTTTGTAATACGAATCGTGTACAGTGTCTTGACATTTTTTATCGTTTGCTAAGCATTTTTCATAATTATTATATTTGTATAAAATACGTTTTCGTCTATTCAAGTCAGTGTTATAATATAATTTGAAATTTCATGCGAAATTCTATACAAGTTTATTCTGAGTACTTTATTTAGCTTTCAGTATTTCCATAGTGTGCAAAAATATACCCGAAAATTAGGGACAGATTCGTGAGCATACTACAGACTAATCTACTTTATTTCCATTGTTTTCAATACTTTGGGAAAGACAAATTTGAAGGCAAAAAAATGGTGCAAAAGTGGATTTATAATGTTAAAATCTCATCCAGTTAACCCTGTTACTAAATATGTTATAATACTGGCTCATTTTATATACCATTATTAATATTACAATTATAATCACTTTCAAGTTAAATGTTTTCAAATATATGCAAGATCAGTATGAAATAGTTTTGAGTAAGCGAAAATTGATTATATTGTCGTTTGAACAGATAAATTGTTAGGAGTGAGAGTATTGTGGTTGAAATATGCGAAATTTAAATGTATTTAGAACACTAAGAAAGCATTTAAAATAAACTACACATTGTTATACCTAATATCTTGAATAGGTATATACGGTAGTCGGCCTGCTTATAAACTAATAAAAGTTGTAACTGAATAAATAAAAATAGCAACTTATTTGCATGTATGTGTCAACTGGTTACGAAACAAAGCCGCTTACTTACATAAGTAACTTACTCCGTTTCGTAGCCGGTTGTCTATTGAGAAAATTATTATCCTAATTAAAACGCACGAAGAAAATGTGGCCCGGAAATAGCAGTGTCAATAATTTCCGCTGAACAGGCGATGTCTAAATTTCATAATAAAATGAGATCCCGTGTTTACATCGCTATTAGCCGACTTAGCATAGTAGGCGCGAGTAGAGAAGCGCGCGAGATAGACTATACCTGTCTCTGTCTAATTAGAAGTGTCAGAAAGTAAAGTAGTCCTCACACATGTTGCTGTGCTAAATCTTGATGCGTTCTTTTAATTTTACTATTAACACATTCAGAACCAAGGACCCGGCTCCCGGGTTCTTCAAAACATTACTCAGATACCGAGAACCCGGGAGCCGGGTTCATTTTGTACTAGCTATAGACTGCTCGGTTCCGCGCAGATGTTTTGATTTTAGGCGTGGTCGTGAATGTGTTAACACATTCCCTGTCCCCGTATAAAACGGTCTGTCAATGTCACAAGTCCAATTGTGCATCTGTGTATGAAAGTAGCACCATAGTGGGAGCATGGACTTGTGAAAAAAAGCTTCATGTTGCCACATTGGGGGCCTTCGGACAGGGAACGTGTTAAAAGTAAACTATCTTACCTCACAAGACGTTCGTGATTATACTTTTAACTGTTTTAACCTTATGAAAAACCATTGAATAGGTTTTAAGTATAAACGACTCCGTGTATACCTATGCAGGCATTTAGTTCCATTACCTAGCCTTCACAACCATACAAGTATACCATAGAGCCGTGTGGAGAGGCGATAGTTCAGGATGTAGCTTATTACTTTATTGTGCTGCTTCGTTGATATTCATTGTGGACACGAAATATAAGGACTATGTTTTTACAGATATTGTTTTATTTACATTTAATAATTTTTATTAATTACTATTCAGTTGTTTGAAGCCAAGGATACACTAGGGGAGAAATGTCCCGCGACATTGTGTCGGCGACATGTCAAGCGAAGTCGGCCGATTTCGCCTGACATATCTGGCGACATCGCGCGACTTATATCGGCGTATATACACGTGTCGCGCGACATGTCGAGCGAAGTCCGGCAACGTCGCCCTACTTCGCCCGACGTTGCTGGGGACACGTGTCACGGGACATTTGTCCCCTAGTGTATCCTTGGCTTAAAGCTACTTGTGTTTTTCTCAGACATTCTAGGGTTGACAAATGTTCACTCCACTTTTTCCAGTATTTTTTATGTAATATCTTTCGCAGTGTCGAAACTACACACAACACAAATAGTGGTCGAATCAATATTTTATCAGGTAATGCTGTTTCTAAAATCTATGATGTAACTTTGGAATAAATCAAGTCTGAAAAAAAATTTCCACCTTAATTTTGCGTTCTACAAACTTTAAACATGTGTAGCGAACCTAGCACCACATATCGTCAAGTAGTATAACTTCTATAGACGTCATCACCTGTGAAAATTGTTCTACATCACGCTAACGCTAAGATCGTTTGCATAAATACAACTTCCAACGTTCTCTCTGTGGACTTCGGTCCCCAGGCATAACATTTGCCTGGAGAGAGATCTCTCCAATGGAGTCTTTCTCACGTATGCTTCAAACTATAGGGAAAAAAAAGTTTATATGATCTAAGGTGAATGGAAAGAGTATTTGGTTTATCCACACGAATAAATGTATTCTTACAACCTAAGGGAAATGGGTCAAATCAAACAAGATTTACAACAACTAGGTACATTTTATTACCTTCTACATATCACATAAGAATTATAAAATAAACCAACAACTAATCGGGCTTACGCTAACGTAGGATACAAAATATAGAATATATTTTAAAATAACAACACAAAAATAAAACATTTGTCAATTTCATCAATCCATAATCCAATTTAATTGTAATTCATTTAGTCTTTTCGATAAATAAAAATAAAAAAGTATAAAAAGTTTGATTATTTGCTGCATGTGTAGCCATAAAGGTTAAACAAACAAGGATGTTTTGTAGTTAGTAAACAACACATACAAACATACTAACTTTAGCAGTTACACTTGTTTGCGAAATTAAATTTGTAAATATGTCATGGGAAAATAAAAAGACTACATTTTAAAATGTAACAAAACTCTAATTCTATCACAAAATGGGGTGAAAAAGGTTTAAAATAACCTGCATAAACTTGTACTCCTGTTAAAAGCATTCAGACAAAGTTACTCATTAATTATTTCTAACCGAAACCGCTACACTTGCAACAAAATATTTCAAGTACACCGATACCCTTAACAATTTAATGCACTAAAATAAATCCGTCGACATTATAACCAAATAAATTAACTGAGACATAGTTGCAGGTAACTTCGACTGACGTAGAATAAGGAACCTTTTCATTGTAATAATATTATTGTATAAAGAGCTACCGTGAGACGAATATGACTGATTTTATACTACGCGCGGCAGTTGGATAGTATGTATGAAGGAAATTGTAGATAAAAGCATGAAGTAAGTGATAAAAATAAATACAAATAGTTTTATGAAAAACCAGACGAAATAGATTTATACTTAAGTATCTAAATTACGAGTAAACACGCTCGATTTTTATGTAACAGAATGTCAATTTTGTCGGGTGTCAATTTTAATTAAATTTACAAAATCAAAACATTGTGCCAAAATGCTATGGCTAAAATTTTCGAACCGCCATACCACAATAACATCGCGAAATAGATGGAACATGATGATTTGATTTACGCCCCTATGTATTATTGGTCATTAAAAATACCCTGATTTTTCAAAGTAAGTAATTTAATTTGGCATCAAGAATTTTTGACACAGTCATATTTTATTATGAAACCAGTCAACCACCATCTCGAGGTATTTTATTATTATTATTTTTTTATTCAAAATAAGATTCCTCATTCTACGCTTTCCATATTGGTTTTGAGTTGTGACTTTCCTTAATTAATATGTTGGTATGTATGAAAAATGCAGTAAGTATAGACACCAGAAGCGTAGGTTTAAAATGTGCCAATGATCCTATCATTCAATTAGTATTAGGGGGAAAAGTGATATTTGTATCACCGTGACCGTCGGCCCCGTTCCTAAAGTCACTGTGAAAAATCACCGTGATTTTGTCACGTCTATCACTTGCATCACTATCTAGTATAAGTCAGTTTTTAGGGTTCCGTACCCAAAGGGTAAAAACGGGACCCTATTACTGAGACTTCGCTGTCTGTCTGTCACTGGCTGTATCTCAGGAACGGTAAGAGCTAGGCAATTGAAATTTTCAGAGATGATGTATTTCTGTTGCCGCTATAACAACAAATACTAAAATAAAAATGATAATTAAGAGGGGCTCCCATACAAAAAAACGTGTTTTTTTGCTTTTTTTGGTAGGCAACCCTTTGTGCGTGAGTCCGACTCGCACTTGGCCGGATTTTTAGTCCAGTTTCTGTCACTCCTACACGGCGTTGGCCGAGCGATTCCGACTTAGCCCGAGCGACGACGGGCCGCGTCATTTTGTACTTTATTTTAAAAGTGATCGTGATGCGAGTGACGAAGCTACAATAAGGAACAAGCACCGTGATTTTGTAACGTCGAAATTTTACATTCAGTCACGGTGATACTACTATACGGGAAGTCACTGTGACTTATCACTAGACATAGACACCGGATTCATGCAACATAAAGCTTGAAATAGGCATGAAAAAATAAAAAGTACAAATCTTAAATTTTTCTTGTAAATTCAAACACAAATGAAGATCAATAACAAGCTACCGTGACATTTTATATTTGATTTTTACTGTACAAAAAATACACAGGCATTGATTGCAGTGTTTGATGAAAAGTTTGTCTCGCAATCAATCCTTGCAATATTTTCCTGATCGGATAAAAATCAGTCCACATTGACCGATTAAACTCGGCATTATTACACAATTATCCTTCCGAAATTAATGTTAAATAGTGCGTCATCAAATGTGTTTTAGGTAAATTAAATATGCAACAGTCCTCGAAATGGGCTATATACAGGGTGGCCCATCGAAAACGGTCAGTATGGGGAAGTCGGAAACTATACGAGATACGAAGATCTCTTCTTAGGAACCATGACATCGATTTTCATAAAAAGAAAAACTGCATTCATTCATTAAAAAAAAAATCTGTACTCAGTCCGGGAATCGAACCCGGTCGTTTTGAAAAAAAAAAAACTTTTTCTATTTCTATTTAGATTTCGATTGTGTAGGTCTTAAGCAGTAAATATGTGCAAGAAACATGATTTCTAAAATGAATAAAATGCATTGTTTTTAAGTGCTTTAATTTATTTTAGTAGGTGTTCAGAGTGATCACAGTTACAAACGTAGTAGGTGTTGAGAAAGGCGGTGGTCACTTCGAACACCTACTAAAATAAATCAAAGCATGTAAAAACAATGCATTTTATTAATTTTAGAAATCATGTTATACATATCTAAATAGAAATAGTTTTTTTTTTCAAAACAACCGGGTTCGATTCCCGGACTGAGGACACATTTTTTTTTTAATGTATGAATGCAGTTTTTCTTTTTATTAAAATCGATGTCATGGTTCCTAAGAAGAGATCTTCGTATCTCGTATAGTTTCGGACTTCCCCATACTGACCGTTTTAGATGGGCCACCCTGTATAATCCGGTCTCTATTTGTCACACCTCTAATATTAATCAAAGGATCAAAAAGACGACACATCGATAACCTCTTAAATCGAGTCGAAACTGTAAAAAAACCCGTACGCTTCCAGTGGCCATACAAAATCCTATATTTAAGGTAACTCGAGAATGACGCCATGCTAATAAGAACCTTACCCCATTTAATTTAACGTACAAAACCCAACGGTACCATTTCACTAGGTCAGATATTTCACATATCCGTACTGTAAACTGAGCTATTTGACAGGCCCTGTCAAAAGTTACATGGCAATTTTTTTCACATGATTTGCCATTCGATATTGAGCTGTAGCTCGTAGGGAACAGAGTTGAGATTTATGTAACTTTTGACGCCTGCCTACCCACCTTTGCGTTCCTTATGCTACTTTTTGTAACCGAATTCTATCAGGACCTGTAATTAGAAAAAAAAAATGTTATCAACAAAATATTTTCAATGTCTCTAGCTAGCACTAAATAAACCATCATACCAATAAATCGATAGAATAATATTCGATGAAAATGTTATCGATAATACAAGCATACGCCATCAAATCCCTAATTTATTTATTAATATTATAAATGCGAAAGTAACTTTGTCTGTCTGTTACGCTTTCCCGCTTAAACCTCTCAAGCGATTTTGATGAAATTCGGCACAGACAATCTTTAGACCCTGAGAAAGGACATAGGCTACCTTTTTATTGCGAAAAATAGGTAATGCCCAAAATAACTATTCCACGCAGACGAAGTCGCGGGCACAGCTAGTTTTCTATAAACTGGTCCTTACAAGTATGGCGGACGACTCACGTGTTACGTGTCGCGGCGCTGCACTCTCGCCGCGATCCGATACGCTAGTAAAGGCCACAGCGCCAGCAGCAGCAGCGTCGGCGGGCTCAGCTCCTGCCACGGCCAGCGCCAGCCTTGCTTGCCCTGGAACAATACAGTTGGGTGACTGTCCGAGCGCATAGACGAAAACCTGACCTGTCACTATTGTGCCTGCGACCTTGAAACATAAAAAAATAAGTACTTCAAAAAAACTTGCTGTCTGTTTATCTTTATGTGCTCGCTTTAGATTTTTCTACTACTACTGAGACAAAACTGTTAAGTTAAGTGGACTTCCTCTCTCCTTTTAGTCCCATTTTGACCCTTTAGGTGCGGAACCCTAAAAAGGCAAAATCTAACAAGATGTTGTTATATACTCACCCGCAGCATCCGCTCTCCCTCCACAGCCTTGCGCAGCGCCGCCACGTCGGCCTCCAACCGCGCCAGCGTCCCCGGCAGCTGCTCTAACACCTTCAGGTCTGCCAACACATGTGACAGGTTAAGGCCACATACATACGGAATTACATACATATCGCACTTTTGGTGGGACAAGGGCACAATTGTTGAAAAATCCAATGTTCCAACCTTTACGTTTGTGTATACTTAACTAATTTTTTGGATTTTTCAACATTTTCCCTTGTCCCACCGAAAGTGCGATATGTACAATCGAACCAACTGATTCCTGACCCATCGCAGAACGTTGTCACAATAAAAGTCATAAACATTTCCTTTGTCAAGTAATGCAATGTCACTATGACGTTCACTGTGAATAGGTTCTATGTTGGGTCAGGAATCAATTGGTTCGATGGTACAAACATACATAAACGTCACGCCTTATTCCCTGCGGAGTAGGCAGAGACAATAGAGCGCCATTCCGTATCGGAATTTCGATTCGTAATATACGTAGTCAAAGCATATAAATCTATGGATCAGCCACATACAAATAATAGTTTTCCGTTCGAAATTTACTCTGAAATCTATCTGAAAACTATGATGGATTCGATAACGATTTCGTTTGCGAATTATCGCAAAATTGTATGGAAACTGAGACAGCGCCGCCAGCGGAACGTTTGCACAACTGCCGCGGTCGACACGCGTTTCCATACAATTCCGCGTTAATTCGCAAAAGAAATCATTATCGACTTCATGATCATGATCGTTTTGAATACACTAGACGTTCTGATTCGGAATATAGTCTGTCGTCTGCGCAGGGCCTTACTGTCAATTTCCGGTCACCTGTACAGGCTGTCAAATTTTGACACTGGTCAAAGTGACAAGGCACACAAATGTGAATCTTACGCGTCAGCTGGCTGGAGATCTGGTGCGCGTGCCCGTTGCTCAGCCGCGCCGGCGCCGGCCGCGCCGCCTCCGGCTCGCTCTGCAACACACACACAATCAACAACACGGACACACATATTTTTACTTTTACATACATACATATTCTCACGCCTGTATTCCCAAGAGGGGTAGGCGGAGCACGTGAATTCAAAATCCAGTGCCATGTTTAGCAATTTCAGGGTAACCAGATGGTTAAACGTGATATTGCAGTGACAGGTTGCTAGCCCATCGCCCACAATACACTAACCCTTTCCCAGAGTCGACCCTTAAGACACCCACGGGAAGAAAGGGGGAGATGCTATTCTAACCCGGCACCACACGGGTAATAATTCATACTTTGGCTAAATCCCAGTCTGAAAATGATTTCCTAGAAGCTCAATTAATTTAAACCCAAAGCCATCACCGAAAAGCAAAAGAAAAAGCACTTTAAAAAAGAACGAAGCAAACTTCAGCCCATTTAGAACCTTGTCGTTTTAACTCGCCCCCGGGCAGCCACTTACCGTAGCGACAGTGGCGCCCTCCTGGCCCGTGTCGACCTCACTCCACTACGCCGGGCATAGAAAGAGAAAGGTATAGTGCCAAAACAAAAAGAGAGAAAAAACAATCAGAAGTGGGATAGGTGTTATTTTAGAAAATGGTTAAAGAAAATTTTATTAAAAAAAATGGTTAAAATGAGAAAGAGTTCCTAATAGAAGTAGCAAAATATGATAAAAAAAGAAGACGTAAAAAAGCATGTAAGATAAATTAATTTGTAATTTCATAGTTAAATAAATTTTCGCACACTTTTTGCTTGCGGTCAGACAGTGTTTCCCAAACATTGTTTTGCCGCGGCCCGGCAACGCTCACACTGCCCCTTCATCATAATCCATTTTTAAACTCGAACTGGTTCCATTAGGTCGAATATAATCCACAATTTGTTGATAAGAACGGGATGTATATTTTTTCGATTAGCCGTACCAGGTTACCTTAATGACCCCGTATCAGGTTACATTGCCCCGGTACCAGGTTATCGTAGGACCCCGTACCATGTCATCTTATTGACCCGGTACCAGGTCATCTTGTTGACCCGGTACCAGGTCGTCTTGTTGACCCGGTACCAGGTCATCCTATGGCCAATGGGCACAGTTACATCCCTACTACTGACTGCATAGCCTAACCTTACCAGCCCGTCGCGTCGTTCCGACGGGTGTACAGACAGACATACGTACAATACTAACATCGACCGTGTCAATGAACTCGTCCTCGCTGTCGTGCCGCGCGCGCGGCGCCGGCGACGACGCGCCGCTCGCCGACCGGGACCCTGTAACATCAACCACTACTGTCAGGCCTTTCTTAAATGTAAGCTACTCAAAAAGAACCAGTTACAAACTGAAATTAGTAAAGAGTTGCTTGAGCATCACCGTCTATACATTCACACTGAACCCGAGTTAAGAGGATAGGAGTCGCACCACTTCTCCGTACAAACTCATACAAATTCTATTTTTTTTTCTTATTTAGAAAATCGATAAAAGCAAATCATAGGGGCATAGCCACAACAGATACAAATTTAAAGAAAAAAATTTTTTTGCTCTAATGTCATTATTCAGGGAGAAAACAGGGGACTACGTTTGTATGGAGAAGTGGTGCTACTCCTATCCTCTTAAGATCGCTCGGCAAAAGGAGAAGGGGTATGCGCAGTAATCAATTTTTAAGTCTATTCGGTGCGAGGGGCCCTTTAATACGCCGACTACCCCCACTAGTTTCGCTGAGCGATCTTAAAACACCGCGCGATGTAAAGTTGCCATCAGTGTGTCACACAGACGCAGGGAGTTCGCATGGCGGGCTAGTAGCAGGCCCTTTGCCCTGCCAGGCTAGCCACACGCGCGGGTAATTTTGATGCACTTGCAGTCTCTCAGAGCCCCACAAGTGGGCAGAACAGTGCAGCTAAGTGCACCTTTTTCGGGCCAGTGAAACTGTGGACACTATCCAGGGTCTGCATCATCAGGGCCTCACCTGAGGGGCTGTTGTGCTCGCTGCGCGCGCGCTTGAGCACGTCGCCGGCCACCAGCTCCAGGTCGCGGCTCGGGAACTCCTCGCCCTCGTCGTCCACCGAGAGGAATGATGCCACGTCGGCGCTGTACGACATCGTCTCCACTATCTGTTGACCAACGACAAGTAGGTATAGGCTAGAGCACGGGTTCCCAATCTTTTTCAGCCCGCGACGCACCAACAAGTTTAGAATTTTGCCACGGCGCCCTACCCTGTGTATTTGACAAAGATACAGTACAAATAGGCTCAGATAATGGTAGTGTTTAGGTTGAGGGTCTAAAAATGAAAATGGTTTCGAATAATGATAAAGAATCGACTCACGGCGGCGCCCCACAATACTTTCTGCGGCGCACCAGGGCGCCGCAGCGCACAGTTTGGAAACCCCTGGGCTAGAGTCTAGCCGCTAGACGACTATAAATACCCGCCAAGTGCGAGTCGGACTCGCGCACGGGTTCCGTACCAAAAACAGCAAAAAAACACGTTTTTTGTACGAGAGCCCCCCTTAATTATTATTATTATTTCGATTTTAGTATTTGTTGTTATAGCGGCGACAGAAATACATCATCTGTGAAAATTTAAACTCTCTAGCTGTCACGGTTTGTGATAGACGGACAGCGAAGTCTCAGTAATAGAGTCCCGTTTTTACCCTTTGGGTACGGAACCCTAAAAACTATTTAGTCCGTCAGATAGGTTACCAAAAACTATTAAGCACGTGCGTCGCTCTGTGCGAGCTTGAGGGCAATATGCACGCGTGCGACAGAGATAGATAGCAGCGGGTCAACGCTCGTATTTCGCTGTGCTCCGCGACCGGACTTTAGTCAAAGCGTGGAAGGGTAACCGACAAAGTTATTTCATTACATTACCTTGTGTAGTTCGTCCACATACGCTTGCATGGCTTCGTCTTGTGTCATGTTGCCCAATTTGTTCCACGATTCCCATTTTGCTCTGGAAACAAAAAACAAATCGAAATTAAACGTACATACATACATACATAATCACGCCTATTCCCTAATAGGGGAGGCAGAGCACACTACTTAGACAAAACCATGACTATTTCACGTTTCGTGGTCACTTCCACAATATGTTTTAGGTTTGAGTTCGCAGGTATAATCATGAGAGGTTACTAGACTTTGGCCTGAAATAAACCTTGACCTATTTCCTTAGTCGCTTCTTACGACATCCACGGAGGTATTATTCTAAAGTTTCTAAACTGAACGCAATATAATAAAATTAAATTAAAAAGCGCACTTGTGTGTACCGAACGTTTCTCATCTCTCTCTTGCATGGAGTTTTCAATATAGCTATTCGCTTCTTCAGTTTACTACATACATACATACATACATACATTCACGCCTACATTCCCAAATGGGGTAGGCAAAGCACACAAAACGGTGACTATTTCACGCTTTGTGGCCTCTTCTAGCATAATATTTATTGTTCTGTCTGTTTACTATGTGTGCAAAATCACAAAAGTAAGCTACGTAAAGCCCCTTAAGAAAATACCTCCCGAAAAAAACACAAACGTTTGACCCCATCTCACCTGATGTTAAATCATCAGCCGATTTAGAAGTAGGTATGCCGTAACATAACTAAGTAGGTAGGTACACGTGTTTGTGACACTGATGATTATCTTGTTAGGGCCCGTGCACACTTAGCCCCTTTCAAACTTATTTTTTAATCTATACAGGATGAGCGTAAATATTTTAACCAGGGGGCTTAGCACAGCTAGGCGCGAGTAGAGATACGCGCAAGATAGTCTATATCCGTCACTGTCTAATTAGAGACGTCAGAAAATGACGGGTAGAGTTATGCCGCGCGCGACGCAACAAAAGCGTGTTGCTATGCTAAGCTTACTGAGGTCGGGTATAGGTACGCGTCTGAAAACCTGTGAAGTGTTTTCCTGAAATTTTCAGTAAATAATTTTAAACAAAAAAAAACCGACTTCAAATTAGCAATATTTTCAAAGTATTCTGTTTACTGCATGTAAAATCTTGACTTCATCAACAAATTACCGAAAACGCCGGACATCTCCATATAAAATTTGAAGAGTTCCCTCGATTTCTCCAAGATTCCATCATCAGATCCTGGTTTCGTGCCAACGGGACCAATTTCGAGTTATACCCTTTCAATTAAAAAAAAAATCTGAAAATCGGTCCACGGGTCTCCGAGATATCGAGTAACATACACACAAAAAAAAAACAAAATTGGTCGAATTGAGAACCTCCTCCTTTTTTTGAAGTCGGTTAAAAACACACGAAAATCTGAAAATATTGCTCAGTCTTTTGTACTCCGGCTTTTTGTCAACCGCGTAGCATCGCAATGTCGAACGATTGCAGGTGCTAGGCGCCAGCTTGGGGGACGTAAGGTAAGTATAGCACAGGCGCGCTGACCTGGAAAGCGATGTAACATTTGCTTTCCACAATATCAATAATGAAAATTTGCAGGAAATATTTTACACTGGTTTTCACCGACACCGACCGACCACTAGTTAAAATATTTACCATCAATGTACCACCCTGTATACAGTTACCAACGCAATCGTTTACTGAGTCACAAAAAATGGTTAGGGATCACGACCCCGAAATCACCCCGTAGACTTGTCTATTTAAAAAAAATGCTAATTGTTTAGCTACTAAATTGCTGTGAGCCGTGAACACACGGCGCCTCAAGACTTATAGGTCATAAAGTCATTTACTAACGTTTTACCTACAGATGCTAATAGGAAACAGATATTCGTTAAACACAGGTTTAAGACGTGAGAGGATAGGAGTCGCACCACTTCTCGATACAAACGTAGTCCCCTGTTTTGTCCCTGAATAATGAATGACATTAGAGCAACATTATTTTTTTCATTAAATTTTTATCAGTTGTGGCTATGTGGCTGCGCATACCCTTTCTACTTTTGCCGAGCGATCTTTCACCGAACCGAACGCACGCACGACCTATTAACAAGTTTGCTTTCAACACCAAGAACGATTTTAAAAGAACGTAAAAAAACACATACATACCTACATACATACATAACGTCACGCCTCTTTCCCACAGGGGTAGGCAGAGACTACTTTGTTCCACTCGCTACGATTCTGACATACCTCTTTTGCTTCATCTACATTCATCAATCTCCTCATACACGCTCGTCGGTTTCGGGTACTCTTGACCTGACCTGTTTCTAAAACGCCCGCGATTTGGTCACGGAACGTCCGTCTAGGTCTTCCCCTCCCACTGCACCCATCCACATTCCCCGTATAGATTTATTTAGTCAATCTTCTTTCATCATTAAAAAAACACTTGTGCAATAAATATGCCATATCCATGTTATTTTAATACGGTTCATTTAATTTTCACGCATTTGTTAACGTTACTGTCATCGATATTTTTAATAATAACTTGTTTATAAGCATGAAAATATTTTTCTAAATGTGCCCAACTATTGCGAGAGAGTCAAGTTGTCAAAACGAATATGATGTAATGATGTTGCTACCCAACCCATCCATACAAAACGTTTCCCTGGTGATGAATCATCGAGAACAAACTCGAGTACAATGACGTCACGACCCTTTGAAGTACAGTCAGGGAATCTGAATGTTTAGCAGGTTAACCGCCTTCATAATTTGTTCGCATTATAGGACAAACTTCACCATGAAGTTCAATATTGAGTATTTATGCCATGCGATGCAACAGGCTGGACGTGTTCTGTTGTCCCTATATGGAACTTGGGAGTGGGCTGCGGTACCTGTTGACGACGTCCCAGAAGCCAGGCTTGGGCTTGTCGCACGGACCCTCGGTGGCCTGCTTGAAGTAGCTGTAGAACCGCAGCATCAGCTCGTTGCTCGGCTGGTAGGAACCTGGAAAGATAAGATTCACAATCAACAAGGTGTTCAAGGACTTATTGTAAGGGCTGTAGCGCCCCAGCGCCACATGCGTCGAATAGCCGAACTAAACGATCCTACATCGCGCTAACGAAGCTTCGACGAATGATTGCATAAATACAACTTCTAACTTCCTCTCTGTGGACTTCGGTCCTCAGGCATAACATCTGCCTGGAGAGAGATCTCTCTATTAGAGTATTGCCCACAGTGGTGACCCCGTGATTCTGTACCGAGATTTCGAAACGTTTTGATCTCTATAGTACAGTCGAGTTCATAAAGATATGAGCAGACAAATGCCAAATATGTAAACTTTTGCACCTTATTATCAACATCAACTAGCTGTGCCCGCCACTTCGTCCGCGTAGAATTCTTACCTGGGACAGCAGTTTTATTTTTTATTAACGTCACTGCTCGGCTCCTATGTGTCTTTTCGTTATGTTATATGTGACAGTCCATGGCTAAAGGGTCCTTATGGCAGGTATTGAGTTAAGCACAGTTCCTAAATCTATGTTAAATAAGCTATTTAACACAGAAACAATCATGACCCTAAGTCTCATTTTTTTTTTAAAAAAAAACATCAAACTTACACTTGCTAAAATTGCA
>BHDV01065614.1:10172-21035 GCA_005406045.1 Adoxophyes honmai
GATGTACGGCGTTTTTGGTAATTTGTTGATGAAGTCAAGATTTTACATTCAGTAAACGGAATACTTTCAAAATATTGCTAATTTTAAGTCGGTTTTTTTTTGTTTAAAATTATTAGTATTGTCAAAGACCCTATTCGTGACTCATGTGGAGCTACGCGCCACGACAGCTCCTTTTGGCAAGATGCGCCAAACATCATGTATAAATAACATTGGACTAATCGTTGCTCAAATTTTGCTTCCAAGTTTAGGTTTGGAAACAGATGGAAGAGGTAGTATTAACTTACACACAAGAGGTAGTAAAACTTAAGTCTCCTGCACCTGTAGTATGTAGTTGAGTACAGTTTGCAATGGACGACGCAAAAAATGCGAAGACAATTACTTGATATTGACAACTATTTAAATCTTATCGCGACAGTTTTGTCAATCACAAGGGGACTGAAATAATCAAACTTGAAAGATAAGCAAATAATGACTTTGCAAACCATACGATATATTATAGTGTGAGATCGAATTAGAGATCAAAAATGTAAACAAACAATTGTCAATATCAAAGTGATATTCCAGATGTAGTCAACCTTTTTTGTTAATCTACACTAATATTATAAAGAGGAAAACTTTGTTTGTTTGTTTGTATGTTTGTTTGTTTGGTTGTAATGAATAGGCTCAGAAACTACTGGACCGTTTTCAAAAATTCTTGCACCATTCGAAAGCCACATTATCCACGAGTAACATAGGTTACATAGGCTAAATTTTATTTTGAAAAAAAGAAGATTCCGTAAAATATTTGGGTTTAGATATCTACATCTACACTAATGTTATGAAGAGGAAATCTTTGTTTGTTTGTTACGAAGAGGCTCAGAAACCTACGACCCCAAAATCCGAAATTTACGCGAACGAAGTCGCGGGCGGAAAGCTAGTAATTGATATAACTGTAGTAATTGTATTAATTTTTTAACTACTTTTAGTTTATTGATTCATAACAATAAAGCAATGGCAACACGTTTGTTTAAATTTTTGATCTCTAATTCGATCTCAGACTATACAAATTTCAAAAATAGAATGTCTATTCGCACACGTTACTCACACATACAACAGGTGACTTACTTAAGTTCTGTCGTCTAAAACATACGTAAACATATTTACATATTCGCCTCTTAGGACAACCACGGAAGAAATGGACATTAAACAAAATAAATTATTTACTCACTTTGCTTCTTTTTCGGGCGATAGCGAACCAACGAGGATGGGTATAATCGTAAATCCGGTTTCATACCTGAAAACAAAAACACTGTAGTGCCCGAACATCTGACCGCTGTAGCTATTTAATTATATTTGCTACTATACTAATATCATATATGCGAAAGTAACTCTGTCTGTATGTCGCGCTTTAACGTGAAAACCAGTGAACGGATCTAAATGAAATTTGGTTCAACGATAGTCTAGAGAAGGACATAGGCTACTTTTTAACGCGAAAAAAGGCTTGCAAGGGGTCGAAAGTGGGATGTACGATTTCATGGAAGTAACGTAATTTATTAAGCTAGAAGCTGTTGACTAGATACAAGCAAGTATTTCATTTAAGTATGTAATTTTTTTGTGGTACCTTGAGTAGAAGACATTATTGGCCACAGAGCCCCGAATTGTTATTCATGGTTGATTTTTTTTACTAATTTGTGAATAGTGTGCCTTGCAGACTTGTCTTCTAGGTCAAGGTGTCACAAAAATACGAGGAACATACATGGGGTGATTCGGATACCCCTAGGGGTGGTTTATCTCTAGACTTGACACCATTTTTTGGGATACCCTGTATAAATATGAGCGAAAATCATGAAAGATTAAAATATTATATTTATGGTCAGTGCATAGAGGACAGACCCACTAGAGCAGCGGTTCTCAAACTTTTTTGCTGATGGAACCCTTTTGGAAAGCGAAATACTTGACGGAACCCTACAAAAAAACTACAGTCCATCCGTCCGTCCGTACACTGCGCCAAAACGTTTGACCAGAGAGTGGGGTTTTTGTTTCTAAATTCTTACGGAACCCTTCCAGAGGTGTCGTGGAACCCTGGGGTTCCGCGGAACACACTTTGAGTATGGCTGCACTAGAGAAACAATGTTGGCCACACAGACCCGTAAAAAGTTGGTGGTTTGTCACTTGCTAACGTCACCGTCACTGTCACAGAAACTGTAGAGCCAATAACCGTAGAGAAAAAGGCACTAGCATTACGCGCGATCTTGGACCGGCCAATAAGAGCACAGCGATCGCCGCGATGGTTTGGCGGAATCGTCTCCGAACAACCAAAAGGACATTATTACCAGTGATCGGATCTAGGATGCAATTTGGGGTGAACGACCTTAAACGTTATGCTTATCGTGGATGTGCCTCGGGATTTCCCGGGATTTAGGATAGTGGGCTAAAATTAAAAAAAGCGTCATTTAATATCTGCACACTTAAAGAACACTAGAATTGTCTAAATAATGTCTAAATTATCTGTCGATAATGTTAAGAATTTGAATGCAGGGCTCAATTTGAATGATAATATTAGTCAGGACATGATCTACTGCTTATTTCAAGTGTCATGATCAAGATCATGGGTAATTGTTTACTTTTTGTAATGATAATATAATTTAAAAAAAATCGCGGGGTTGTAAGTCATATCCATCTTAATATTATGGACCTAAACTCCGGGAAATTGCATCCTAGATCCGATCACTAATTATTACTCTATTGGGTCTGTCCTCTATGGGTCACTGTGACCTCATGCGAATGGTAAAGCCGAGCGTACTCACTCCTCCATGACCTTGGCGATGTAGGGTAAATGCATCTCTATGGAATGCTCGTCCTCGTCCGTCTGGACGTCCATCCACTCGAACTGCCGCGTCGCCTCCAGCTCCGAGTATACTGAAAAAAAAAATGTGGCGTTACTTTTCGGGTCCATTTTAAAAACACATATGTACATACAATCACGCCTGTTTTCTAAAATGGAGTATGCAGAGCACACGAAATGTGACATAGACAAAACCGTGATTATGACTACTTCACGCTTCGCAGCCACTTCTAGCATCATTTTAGGTTTGAAAGCAGATGGAAGAGGTAGTATAATAGTGACAGGTTGCTAGCCTGTCACCTAAAGCGTACCCAAACCTATTTCCTTAGTCGCCTCTAACGACATCCACGGAGGAAATGGAGAGGTGTTTTTCTATCCCGACACCAAATGGCAATGCAAGTTTGATGTCAATGCGTTTTATGGTGAGTTAGGAATGAATTACTTTAAGTACACACTTTTTTAAGGATTCTACTAGAAATAGTGGTCGGCAACTTTTTAGCAGACAAGGGCCACAAATCGGCGAAATGGTGTACGAACGGGCCACACATGCGTATGCTTTCGATAGTATTTGTAGATTAGTAAGAAATAATAAAGCCCTGCTTGCCCAACAAAGAGACAATAACTATGGTCAGTTAAATCTTAGAAAAAAAAACTGGTAAGTACCTTTACAAATTAAAAATTGGTTAGTACTGGAACTCAACACATGGCTGTGAAAATTTATAATAAGATACCACTAGCGATTAAGAAAGAATATAACA
This sequence comes from Adoxophyes honmai, assembly GCA_005406045.1. NCBI lineage: Eukaryota > Metazoa > Arthropoda > Insecta > Lepidoptera > Tortricidae > Adoxophyes > Adoxophyes honmai. Next base: position 13,755 of record BHDV01065614.1, read on the forward strand.
AAAGATTCTCTATTTAATAGTAAATTAAAGTCATTTCTGCTTTCTAAATGCTACTACAGCTTATCCGATTTTTTAGAATAATAATAATAATATATTTATGTTGAAACTTATATAAAATAAGTTGTTTTAGTAAGTAGGAAAACAATTTGATTTGTAATATTGCAGTGCCCTAACAGGGTTTATGTTTAACATAAAGCAATAAATGAATATGACTATGACTATAAGATTACTAGTATTAAGCTAAGCATAGTATTCAAAATTCAAGGTTCGCGGGCCACAAAGAGGGGTTGCCGACCTCTGGATAATGGCAGCTTACTCTGTTTGTCTATGGTGAGATCGTAGAGCGGCGTCTGGTACTTGTCGAGCGAGGACAGCGCGCAGCCGCCCAGGCGGACGTGGTGAGACGGGCCCAGGATGAAGATGCGTTTGCTGCGACACACATACATACAGTTGAATATTGACATTTGAACCAAATTGAACGAATGATTTCCTAAAAAATAATGCTCTCACAGTCGTAATCCAGTTTTTTACACGAAAGCACTTTACCGCGTCGTTTGAGTTCTAGATCGCTTTCCTCCGTGAAACCGATGTCGATTCTGTGTGCGTTAGGCCGTGGTCGCCTTCACCCGCCGCCCGCGGCCGACAACGGCCTGCCGCCCGCGGCGTCTAAATGGTATGTTCGGGAGTTCGGGAATGCTCGGGAGTGGTCGTTTTCGCCCGCCGCGTGCGGCGTTCCGTTTACTACTATTATTCAGACGCCGCGGGCGGCGGCCCGGCGGGTGAAGGCGACCACGGCCTTAGACAATAGCCCTGAAAATTTTACTTAGACATATTTGTATTCAAATCAACATTTTTGATTGTTTTTAATTCCTGACATATTTATTGACATATTTATTATTACAAAAATGTGCCTCTTTTTATTATTTACTAGCTTTCCGCCCGCGACTTCGTTCGCGTAAATTTCGGATTTGGGGTCGTAGGTTTCTGAGCCTATTCATTACAAACAAACAAAGTTTTCCTCTTCATAATATTAGTGTAGATGTAGGTATCTAAACCCAAATATTTTACGGAATCCTCTTTTTTTTTCAAAATAAAATTTAGTCTATGTTACTCGTGGATAATGTGGCTTTCGAATGGTGCAAGAATTTTTTAAAACGGCCCAGTAGTTACTGAGCCTATTCATTACAACCAAACAAACAAACAAAGTTTTCCTCTTTATAATATTAGTGTAGATTAACTTAGTTTGACGATCCTTCTGTGAATCACTTGTACCTTACATAAAAATAAGTAAGTACCTATGTCATTTCCAGAACGAAATAAATGAATCTACCTATCTATACTTACACAACCACGGGGCTGACTTGTCTGTACGCGAAAGCCGCGCACGCACCACAGTAGGAATACCCCGCGTGCCTGAAAATAAACAAATATAATTAATTTAATAGGGATGATGACAGGGTTAAAAATATATCATTCTAATTAGTCCGTAAGTTAGATTATGGAAAAAATGAGACCCATATTTTTTAGTTTGTCAAATAATTAAACATCGACAAAGGTACAGATCATCAAACTTCCTTAGTGGGGGCTCGTGACGTCACGTTTGAGTAAAAATCAGTACAAATTTTACTCAAACGTGACGTCACGCTCACGCGAAACTTTTAGGCTCTGTATTATCGTCATTTTTCGTCTGTCAAATAAAAGAAAAAATATGGGTACAATATTTTTTCGTAGTCTATCTGACGGACTAAATAGTTTTTGCTAGTCACCTAGCCCATTGCACTTTTTGCCTTAAAACCTATAACTTATAATCTACTACGCAACTTACGGGGCGATGATGGCCCGTGCGGGGCCATGGGTCAAGTCTGCCTTGGACAGCCACAGGTCCAGCTGCCGGGACAGCTCGCTGCCTGCAAGGGTAGAGACCATCGAAATAAGGACCCTAGTACACTTACAGACAAGGTTCCTAAAGGTAATAACAGGGTGGACGGATTTTGACCGTATTTTATCTAGTGGTCGGGAAGGTATAGCCGTCTGAAAACCCGTAACAACCAGTAGAAAACTGAAACTCAACGAGTTAATAAATGTCTTTCTTTCTATAGTGGCGTTAGGCGCAGCGCAGACGACAGACTTTTGCGCGAACGAGTCTGCGGAGCAATAAAATTTCTGAATGGCGCGCTGACAGTTTCCATTCAGAAATTTTATTGCTCCGCAGACTCGATCGCACAAAAGTCTGTCGTCTGCGCGGCGCCTTACTCGAGACTTCACTTCAGAGCACTTTAGGCCCAGTGCAGGCGACAGACTATCCGCAACGGACTTTTTAGTCTGTAAAAATAGAACCTATCGAATTATATGCAGTAACGCACACGACGCGCAAAAAGTCCGGCGCAAAATTAATACAATCCACACAGACTTTTTGTGCGCTGCAGACTCGATCGCACAAAGACTGTCGTCTGCGCTGCCCCTTATCCTCGTCATTTCTTATTTGTCAAATGAAAGAAAAAATACGAGTAAATACAATATTATTTGATCATCTATCTAACCGTTATTATCTAACGGATTGATTCCTTTTTAGTCAAGTACCGAATTGCAGTCTGGACAGGGAAGAATAGCTGAAAAAGTAGGAGGCCTTTGCCCAGCAGTGGGGTCTTATCAGGTTAAAAAAAAACACTTTTTATGTAATATATTTAATCTTTTTGCAAATATATATTTAAAAGGCATCATTTGTACCATCAATCACCCTTCACAATACATGTAAAAAACTAGAGAACACACAAATATCTGACTACGGCAAATAAAATACAGAAATAACATGTCACATTTTTTGTGCTTTTACTGGTACAAGTCGCGTCACGTAAAAAGATCGCTAAGTTACACAAGAGGCAATGTATCGATCAGGTATTGTTTTTTATCTTGTATTTCGCAAGACTTACATACAAGGGTGACTATGCCAACGTCCTAGACAACTTCGAAACTACAATATTCTGAAACACTCCTCTGATCACATAGAGGGCAGGTCCACTAGAGAAACAATGTTGGCCACCCCGGCCCGCAAAAGATTAGCGGTTTCGCACTTACTAACTGTCACAGAAACTGTACAGAGCCAATAACCGTAGAGAAAAAGGCACTAGCGTTACGCGCGATCTTGGACCGGCCAATAAGAGCACAGCGATCGCCTTGATGGTTTGGCGGAATCCTCTCCGAACAACCAAAATTACATTAGTACTCTATTCGGTCTGTCCTCTGTCTGATCAGCACAAGATTCTCTATACGCAAGAGTGCCTAACGAATTAGTACAGCCGTATTGTATTAATTGGTTCAACCTCGCCTTGACATCTAATTTGTAAGCTTAACACTACAACACACATGAGAAGACGTGCATATGGGATAGACTAGGTACTTGTAATTTTCTGAGGTCTGTAGTTAGACAGTGACAGGCATAGTCTATCTCGCGCGCTTCTCTACTCGCCCCATATTGCACTAAAACTGGCTTGACACGTTCCATTAAGTGTGCAAGAACCTAAGTAGGTTTAGCACGACAACACGCTCTTGTCGCGTCGCGCGCGGGATAGTCTACCCGTCACTTTCTGACGTCTCTTAGTTAGACAGTGACAGGTGTAGTCAATCTCGCGCGTCTCTACTTACGCCCTGTCGTGCTAAGGGGACAGGTCTATTACAAACAGTCCATACTTAATGGCTATTCACTATTGTGCACCAAATACGAAAATATATTTACAATTGGTAAATCAGGCAACTTTTACTTTGCTCAAATACTCCCACTTTGCTTTCACCTAGCTTTCTCTTTACATGATGCACGGTATACATTAATTGTAGAAAAATAGTTCCACAGAGCGGAAAAGAGCCAATTCAATACAAAAAACATGAGCAACAGCTATATTATACAAATATTTACACAACAACAAACTTCCTTTAAAAAATACACAAAATAAAACTTTACAATTCAATCATCCTCATCATCATCATTTTCAATCATCTTCGCAAACTTTTCCGAAGCCTCTTTAAGCAATTTCTCACTAAACTTCGGGAATTTAACCTCGAACTCCGATTTCAACACGTCCAGGTCTAATTTGTTCAATTCCAATTGCTCTAACGAAGTTTTCGATCTCTCGTACTCCTTAAATTTGTCCGGATCCAAGTTAGAATGCTTTTTAATATTCTCCAGCCCGTCTATAGCATCCTTGACGGCATCAAGCAGTTGTGAATACCCATTGTTTTTATCGTACCCGAAATCTACATTTTTAGTGGTAAGTTTGTCTAAATTTGCTTGTTCCGTTGCCTGTAAATCTTTGAGTATATCTTGGGTGTTGCTGTTTTCGGTTGCGTTGAAGATGTTCGAGCTGTCTTGCCTCCTGAGCTCAAGTAATCTGGAACACAAATATTCATAAGGAGAAGCTGCGGTAAACATATTTAGCATATCTAAATTCCTGTCCTAAGGTTTCAGATACTTACTGAAATATGTAACTTGAACCTTTTAGTTGAAAGAGCTAAAAAAAGCTGAATTTGTCTCATTCATCTTGAACAACACGAAAACTACAATAATTAAAAAAAAAGTGCCTAAAACTGTGAAACACACCCAGCCTAAGGTATTTTTTCACCAGAAAAAAGACAAAATGAAAAGGTGATCTATTGGCATACAGTTTGACCACCTCAAAAACTTACATTACATACTGACATTTAAAATACATTCATTATGTACTGAGATATTAACCCCTCGTATGTGGGAAATGAAAAATATACTGCATTTGAGCCTCTTCTGTTTCAATATCTACAAATTATGGTGATTAAAAAATAAAAAAAAATATATATCCTTAAAATGGAGCAGATCTGCTCCGTAGCATACGAGAGGTTAAAGCAAAGTTTTCCTAGCAAATGATAAATTAAAAAAAAAAAAAAACACTATCTACATTATTGAAAAAGAAAAAAAAAACAGACCTTTCCTGTTCCACAACGAACGAGATATCCTTCAGCCGTCTGTTAGTTTTATCCAATTGCGCCATCGTTTTTTGGAACCGATCAGCTAAGAGAGCCATATCTTTATCAATTTGCGTTTCTTCCCGTTCTATTTTCTCATCAAGCATACAATCCTCCAACATGGATCTCAAAAGTTTTCCGTACGCGATTTGCTTGTTTTCAGCATCAAAATCAGGCAAGGCAGGTTCTTGTCTCATAGACATATCCCCTTCACCCATGATCGACGCATTTTTGTTGATTTTCGTCCGCGAATTCCGATCTTTAATCGCAGTTGAAGGCACCCGGCGGGAGGACGACGGCACGCTTACAGTCGACGGACGGCTTTTGTACGTCTTAGAAGTCGTCGCAGGCACAAACTTCGATTTTTCCGACATGATTTCAATTGCTTGATATTTGGGCGAAGAACGTTTTGTTTACACGAAATTGATTGACGTTCGTTTGAAAAGTGTCATGGCAACGGACGTTTCCGGTTCGTTCGGAAATTGACGTAGTTACTTTTATTTCATTACATTCCTTGGTAAGACTCAAACTCAGACCAATAATTAAATTAGAAATTACTTTTAGAAAGATATACCCGCGCGTCGTATATAATAATAGTTGAAAAGTCTCATACAAAAAAATCACGTACTGTGTACAATTGAACAGTCTTGACCGTGACTCGACGGAAATTTATAAATCTAACTATCGTATTTAACATTTAAATACGATAAAATATTAAAATGATAAAATTACTCTCTTAAAAGATTTACATTATCATCGTAACGATTAACAAATCGCTACTTGTAAATTGATACTGCGAAAATTCCTGAACGAAAACATCGAAGTCAAGTATAAAAATACGAATCTAATAAGTACGAATTATTGAGCAAATTATTCCGGTCCCATGTGATATTAGTGAACGAATTATTTAATCATCTCTGATCACAGCACAATTTTCAAACTTGAGTATTTGAAACAAAGAAACAAAAGGGATCTTCACTTCACAAGATCATGAGGTCACCGAACTTTTGACTTACGTAGTCATTCAGAAAAGGGTTTATTTTACTTTATAAATAATGTATCAATTTTTTACACGAAAAGTATATTCACTGCACTGCAAATGATCACTGATATGAGGATATTAATGATTGAAAGTAGATACTGTGTTATTTATAATCTTTTCTTTTGTCTGAACAATCATTTATGAAGAAAATCATTTACCATTCTCTGTGTACCAACTTCCAGCGTGAGACGCGTTGCGACAGGTCATTTCTAATAGATTTTAATGTAGTTTATTGTAAAAAAACAAAACTTAAATCACTGCAGCTTTCACAATCACAAAAATAATACTATTACGATTTTGACGTTTGTCTTTTTTTTTTTTTTTTTTAATTTGTCCGTTAGGACAGGCTAAGGTCAGGGACCATACTGCCTCGTCTTCAGTAGTTATATTATATTATTCAGTTATTAAACCTAAACCTAATCTAGACCTAACCTAAACCTAAACCTAAATCATTAGAATGTGAGGGTGGTGAAGTACGCATTCTAATGCTCAATGGAGTTTAGCACGAGATGAACAGTCCAAAGCAGACGTAATCGCGGGAGGGCGATTCCCTTTACTTTTCACATTCCCTTTAATGTTCATGGTTAAATGACACATTATTGCACTAATTCCACCACACCAACACAATAATAGCCACTACATTTTCATCAATTGAATTGAAAAGCAAAGCACGTCCTACTTTGTCAGTTTCCCGCGCAAAACTCTTGTCATAAATATAATTATGAATGAATGGTTACACAGACTAGGCATTCATGGTACTTTGAGTTGAATCGTTGAATAAACGCAAGGAGTATTGCTATGTCAATTTTATTATTATCAAAACCACACGCTGTTTCGTTACTTTAGTGATTGTATTCTTATGATTTTTTCATTATAAGTCAAGCTAAATATTCTAAAGCAAAGATTGCACATAACAAGTAAAAATAAAATATTATATCTTCAGCTATAGAAACAACGTGATAACCAGTGATCGGATCTAGGATGCAATTTCTCGGGGTTAAAGTCCATAATATATTATGGACTTATAACTCCGCGACTTTTTTTGACGTGACAACGTCTTAAATTAGGTTGCGGCTGGGAGTCACTTATGAAAAAGTGTAACGCTCGGTAACGTTACGATGACGTCACCGAACGAGAGAGAGGCCCGCAGTGTTAAGGAGGTGGCTCTTCGATAGTGCGAAGCCTCTATGGTATCATGTGAGACGTCAAACGCAGACATGGACAGCTGTCACGATTGGGAGTTGACGTGA
>BHDV01065614.1:39721-61118 GCA_005406045.1 Adoxophyes honmai
TTTAGTAAATACGTACATAAACAGAAGTTTCCTTTCAGGATAAAGCTAATTTGAAGTCGGTTTTTTTTTGTTTAAAATTATGTCACTTACAAACTGTCACAAAAACTGTACAGAGCCAACGACCATAGAGGAAAACCTACTAGCGTTAGGTACGCGCAGTCTTGTGCCGGCCAATAAGAGCACAGCGATTGCCGCGATGGTTTGGCGGAATCGTCTTCGAACAAATCCAATAACATTGACTCTCTAGTGCAGTGGTTCTTATTCTTAACCTTTTTACCTGGCGACCCAAAATTCAAAAATATGTGCCCGCGACCCAACCAAATATTAAAAACAAATGAAATGCGGTAATTGCGGTTTGTTTTTCAAAATGTCTAGTGGGTCCTGCGACCCATCTCGATACGGTCCGCGACCCAAATTTGGGTCGCGACCCGAGGTTAAGAAACGATACTCTAGTGGGTCTGTCTTCTGCAAGTATGGTTGCCGTACTAAGCCTACTGTGCCCATCTGTGTTGTGCTTATAGTTTACACTTTCTCTGGCCTTAGGCAGTTATCACCTCGCAACTGCTATTACATATTTGAAACGCGTGCGCACCGTTGTAGCTCCCTACTCACATAGTGACCCTTGCTAGCTGAGTGCGTGACGAGACTTCTGTATATCTATCTACTGACACATCGAACGTGACATTATATCATTTACTAGCTCTCCGCCTGCGACTTCGTTCGCGTAAATTTCGGATTTTGGGGTCGTAGGTTTCTGAGCCTGAGTTTTCCTCTTCATAATATTAGTGTAGATGTAGATATCTAAACCCAAATATTTTACAGAATCCTTTTTTTTTCAAAATAAAATTTAGCCTATGTTACTCGTGGATAATGTGGCTTTCGAATGGTGCAAGAATTTTTAAAAACGGTCCAGTAGTTACTGAGCCTATTCATTACAACCAAACAAACAAACAAACAAAGTTTTCCTCTTTATAATATTAGTGTAGACTAGCTGTCCCCGCGACTCCGTCCGCGTGGAATAGTGTCATTTTTTTTTAGCTAGCGTTTTTTTATAGCGATTCTATGTAGTGATCTGCCTACACCATTTGGGAATACAGGCGTGATATAATGTTATATGTATGTAAAAACAGATAGAAGAGGTATAGCGACAGGTTGCCAGCCTAAACACAGGTACCTAAACCTAAGGTAACGGCCCCAGTTATGGACGGTTTAAGTTGACAAGCACCAGTGATGGACACTTCATTCACAATTTAAAGACCATAGAGTTGTGAATTGATTGTTGTAAAACAAATGACTATTCCTTAGTGGGTAGTAAATCAGAGTCATTGTCCGTTACTGGTTCTTTGTCCATTACCGGTGACTTTACCTTATTTCCTAACAAGGATGTACTTATGTGTCAGGGCAAGTCGAGTAAGCAGAGCTCACATGCCCCCTTTGAATAGCTACGCCAGCCCGTTGGTCGCCAGTTGCATCGACATAAACTAAGATGTTGTTTTTACAAGATTTATTTGACTTCATTTTTTGCATGTATGTATGTATGTTTACAAATTTTGCAAGGAAGATTTGAACCACTTCCAATAGACCGATTGACCTAAAACTTGGTATACCTACGTAACTTGGATGACAATATTCCGGTAGTGGACTTCTGGTGGCCCAGCCGGGTCAGTCTCCAATGGAGGGAACTCTTGAACGGTTGGTCTGATGGTTGGATGAAAATGGAGTACAGTTGGCAAAAAGTACAGTCGGCAAAAAAAGTCTTGTATCGAAAATGAAATTTTTGTTGGTAATTATTATGTAGCAACCTATATAGCGTACGATTACGTGCTATGGTTATAAAATATAAAATCGAGAAAGCCTTGTGTCTATTCAATTGGTTGCGTAATATTTAAGATTAGCTTTTTCAGTCACAGACTTATATCGAAATAGATGACTCAAGTGCATGTACTTCGCGTGCCATAAGGGAGCCAAAAGGGAGAGCAATGCTCTTCCTTTGACGCGATTTTATTTAGTTTTCTACCAATTAGATTAATTGGATTAGGTTTAATTTAACTGCCTAGAGACAGGACAACTTGTATAAGGCGACGTCACCTTTGAATCGGTTTCACTCGGACTGTCAATTCCCATCACTAAAGCGCTCATGTGACGTTACAGTAGGTCGAGAAAAGTGGCACGCTTGGTTTTCATACAAATGCAGGAACTCGCGGTATCTATTTCGATATAAGTCTGTGTTTTCACTCATTACATATCGCCCGCGGCCAACATCTCATTTAAGTCGTTAAATCTATTATTATCTGTTTGGTTGAGTAAAATTTAATTCGCAAAATGTTGTTTTTATTAGGGTTCAGTTAAAACAGAGAAGTCGTTAACGAGTTCGAGATCGGAATATCAAAATTAACCGTCATGATACATCCTTACTAATATTATAAATCGGAAAGTGAGTTTGTTTGTTTGTTCCGCTTTCACGCCGTAACTACTGAACCGATTGTCTTGAAATTTTGCAGACGTAAAGTTAGAAGTCCGGATTAAATAATAGGGTACTTTTCATCCCGGAAAAATTGACGTTCCCGAAGGAATGATCGCTTTATACCGCAATATAACCGAATTCCACGCGGGGGGAGCCGCCGGCGATAAGCTAGTAAGTAAATAAACCGGAGGACCGTGTTGAGTGGCGTGCCATAGGAGAGGCCTATGTCCAGCAGTGGACGAATATAGGCTGATGATGATGATGATGATGATGAGATAAGTGAAACTCTACGGAGGTCTTTGCGTATTAGCCCGACGTTTACTTGACCGTTTCTTAGGGTTCCGTATCCAAAGGGTGAAAACGGGACCCTATTACTGAGACTTCGCTGTCCGTTCGTCCGTCCGGCTGTCACCAGGCCGTATCTCAGGAACCGTGATAGCTAGACTGTAGAAATTTTCGCAGTTTATGTATTCATATTGCCGCTGTAATAAAAAATAGATACTTGAAATAAATATAACATTATTATTTACGGGGGGCTTCCATTCAACAATCTTGATATTTTTGGTGTTCTTGGGTCGATATAAGTAACGGTAACATTAGAAATATTCACAGAATATTAAGTTGTATACCTCTATCTACTTTAAAAGCGATTAAAATATGTGTTTAAGCGGGTGTACCCCGTGTGCAGGGTTAGAATAGCACCTCCCCCTTTCTTCCCGTGGGTGTCGTAAGAGTCGACTCTGGGAAAGGGTAAGTGTATTGTGGGCGAAGGGCTAGCAACCTGTCACTGCAATATCACGTTTAACCATCTGGTTACCCTGAAATGGCTAAACGTGGCACTGGATTTTTGAATTCATGTGCTCTGCCTACCCCTCTTGAGAATAAAGGCGTGAGAATATGTATGTATATGTATGTTAAGAGGGGCTCTCATGCAAAAAACTGGCCAAACGCGAGTCGGACTCGCGCAAGAAGGGTTCCTTACCAAAAAATGCAAAAAAAAACACGTTGTTTGTACGGGAGCCCCCCTTAATTATTATTTTGATTTTAGTATTTGTTGTTATAGCGGCAACAGAAATACATCGTCTCTGAAAATGTCAATTGCCTAGCTCTTACCGTTCCTGAGGTACTGTCTGGTGACAGACGGACAGACAGACAGCGAAGCCTCAGTAATAGGGTCCCGTTTTCACATTGGGGTACGGACTACGGAACCCTAAAAAAAGACTATCATGCGTGAAGCTAAAGTTATAGTAATTAAAATTGAGACCACCCATGTTTACAATTTCAGTTTGAATATAGATTACTACTTCTGTGACCTTTTAAACTTCGACAGAATATTGGTTTTCATGTTTACGTTACACTAGAAATCTGTTTATAATTACGCGTGGGCGGTAATTTGTGAAAAAGCCGTAAGTAATTTAGATTGCTCAGTCTAAAACTCTTACTCCTACACTATCCGTACATATTTTGTATTTTGTATTTAAATTGTATTTTTTTTTTGACATGTTTTGAATTCTTGATATTATTTTTATTAATTTATGCCTATTTCTATTGATTTATTAATAATTGTTTACAATTTGACGATCTTTTTGTGAGTTACTTATATCTGACATGTTATAATGTGATTTTCAAATAGAAATAAATGAATCTAATCTAATCTAATCATCACTTTCGTAAACCGTGTGAGTGAGGGAGACAGAACGCGGTCGAAATTAAAAAAAAATGGCTGTCAGAGTTAACAGCTGCGATGTACGTTCGAGTAGACGCAGCTTTCGCTTATTCTGTGTAACAAGAAATTTAAACCGTGTTGTGTAGGCCGTTAAGCGTATTTGGAAAACGTTTGAGGTTCAACCCTGGTTGTAAAGTTGTGGAAAACGGCATCGGTTCATCGTACAGTCGCAGAGTTCAAGTCAATGAATTGTTTAATATCAGACAGTCGCGTCGCGAAATTAGCTGGGAATGTACGTGTTTCGCGTTGTAGGATTTAAAATGTAAACAATAACATTGTTTATGCTATATATTGAGTGAAAATGTCTGTAACTAACAACAAAATGACGGGAGTTACTACAGATAATGCCGTGCCAGTGATTTGTGTGTTTGTGCTGCTATTAGTGAATTTGGATCTGGTTTTTTGCAGTACATTCGTTAATGAATTGTCCAATACAGTGGAACATAACCATGTTCACTGTAACCATGAACATCCAAAGGCTGACCAAGTAAGATCCAAGTCTTTTATTTTTTTTAAACCGCAAATAGGTTAGTTTTTTTTGACACTTGCCAGTTCTTATTTGAGTTTAATTAAATATGTATGTTTATATTTTTTGATCTAGTGCAAACCAGATTAATTTACTACATTTTAAAACTTCACGCTCTCTTCCTTCAATCGCATATGTTTTACATTTTTATTTATTTAATTTATGATAAAATGAAAGTAAGTAAAGTAAGAAATTATAATTACGATCATTTCCAAAAATGAGTGAAAGCCGGAAAACTTTTTTTTATTGCTAGGGACTAGATATAGATCTCTATGCAATATATGCAGCTAATTACTAAAACATTTTTTTACCGTTGTGTTGACTGTACCTACTCGGAATTTTTCTTCCATTTAAAATTGAAAGTAGTCTGGTGACTAAGTAAATTGAATGCGGTTTATAGCCAACAAAACTCATATTAACATGCAACAGAAGCATGTAATTGGAATGCAGAATGCACTATGCAGTATGCTAATTACTTAGGTGCAACGCACGATATTTTTTTTACCTGACTTGCTTAGTGAAGCGCAACTAACGCGAGTGTAATACCGGTTTTTACGATTGAGTTATTAAGAATCTAATTTTAATTTATGATTTTGTGGTTTTCGTGTCTTGTACTATTATCTTTTCTGTGGTACTGTCTAATTATGTCGATTTTTATGACTAAAGAAACGTACCATATTAACTATTTACGCTAAATTATTTGCGTATACCTTGTATCTAGGTTCTAGGTATTTGAAAGAAATATGATGAAAAGTAGATAAGTAAATTATGTGTATAACTGTAAACTTTTACTTAAAATTGAAGCAAAATCTATTTACTTAGTTATAATTAGTTAGATATTATATTTATCATTAATGTTTTACTTATTTTTTAAATTGTTATCTAAAGTAAATTTATATCCTGTTAGGTACTCAGAGAATATCTATTTTCTCTTGCTATTCTCGAACATTTTTTAGATACATACATAGGTATTTTTAATGCAAGTAAAATCTTTTGAATGTACCTACCCACTTTTCTTTAATATTACTAGTCCCTTCTTTTATATCTAACATTTTTTTCATATTTAATAAAACAGATTAAGAACGATAAGATTAGAATTATGTTTGAACTTAGAAAATAAATTATGAGATTGTTTATTTATTTTCTTTGCCATTGTTCCCTCTTGTAATGAATACGCGCATAGACACACATTTACGGATTTCACAGTGACTCATTTGGCTACATAATAGAGTATCGAAACTGAATAAAATTCTAATGGCGATTTGTCATGAGAGCATCGTGAAAGTCATTGAGTCGCCGAAATCGCTTTTTGCGGACTATTACCGAACTTATTTGTGATTTGTGATCAAATTTCGTATTAAAGAGAGAGAGTCACTTTTCAGTGTTAACCTTACAATGTTACGCGTGCAGTTTTCTACAGCGCCTCTGTCTAAGAGAAACCGTTTAGTCGGTATATAATTACAGAGTTCGGTATTTCTCCGTTGGCAGACGTAAGTTTGTATTTGGTTAATTTATTTTAGAAAATTACGTAGATAATAATGATGGTTCTCAAGTTATTGATGGTGTGAAGGCCAAAAGGCAGTCGCATTTCAAAATGATATTTGCAGGATTTAAAAGCTTGAGTGAAAGGTAATAAATGCTTTATGTAGTGTCTCTTTCTATTTCTTCAGAGATAAGGAACAAATGAAATCGTTTCTAGTTGTTCATAGACGTACCTATGTACCTATGCGAGAGCTAATAAAATAAATTGCAGAGGCCTCTTTAATTGTTATCCACAATTGACAATGGTTAACAGAACACACGCAGGCGTACTCACTATACTCTGTTTATTTTAAAATTAGAAATTAAACGGATACGATTAGAGTTGGAATCCAAAGGTAAAACTGGAAATCAATATTTCAGTGACACTTATTACTGTTTTTTATAATTACAATACAAGAGGTAAAAATGTGTTAGGTTTAGCAGTTGAAATTCGAAATCTTAAAATAAACAGAGTATAACTGGATACACGAAGCCATAACTATTCTAGAAAACTAGTGTTGTAATCAAAATACTTTTACGGTTTTCAGTACCGAAAGCTTTGTAGTAAAGGAATGTGTTTGAAAATCGACCAAGTAGGTAAGGTACGAGTTCGAACTTTGAACATACTCATAGTTGCAAACTGACTTAAAACTTGGCAGAGATACGAAGTCGCAAGTCGAGGGTTGTAGGTTGGAACTTTGTGCCCTGATATCTCCTATTGAAGTGGTCGCAAATATAATGAATTTACTGAGATCGTCCTTGCTAGCGACAGCGGAACCGATTTGTATAGAGAACTAGCTGTGCCCGCGAGTCTGTCCGCGTGGAATAGTGACTTTTTGCTATGTTTCTTCACTACTATTAGTTGCAGCGTGATGTTAAATAGCCTAAAGCCTTCCTCAACACATGGTCTATCCAACACAAAAATAATTTTTGAATTCGAACCAGTAGTGGGTACCTAAGATTAGCGCGTTCAAACAAACTCTTCAGCTTTATAATATTAGTAAATTTTACAGTGCCTCTAGCGGCCACTAGTGGAAGTGTCTATAGTGTAAGTCCAACAGGAAATTACCCATCAAATCTAACCCATTTTGTAGCAGATGCATGAGACTATTATAGATCATCGATACCATGAGCAGGGGAAGACAGTTTCGTCACGTTTAAGTAGCGAAATTGTATTTACTAAGCAGTTCTGTTACTTTTGAGGAGCTCCGTGTAAGAAAGGCAATATTGTTATGCTAGAAACTGTCGATCGCCGTCGACTATTCTATTCTACCATCGATCGATACCGTGGATCGACGATCGATCGATTGGTCTTGTAACACCCTTATCACCCTATGACGTGCTACCACGCCTACCCTCACTTCCAGAGACGATCACGCCCAAGGTTGTCGAACTATAGAGGCACTAAATCTAGAAAGCTGAAATTATAAACTAAACTAGTTCTATTTCCCCCTCTAGTCTCGTAATATTAACTTCAACAGGAATTAATTCATTGCTGATCAATTTTCTAACCAATGATCAAGTAGGAATTGATCGAGCGCTTAGTGTTAATTGTTAATGTTAACGTACATCTAGATTACTGGTAAAATCGACATTACATTTTAATAATGCATACATACATACATATTCTCACGCATGTATTCCTAAGAGAAGTAGGCAGAGCACATGAATTCAAAAATCCAGTGCCACGTTTAGCGAATTCAGGGTAACCAGATGTTTAAACGTGATATTGCGGTGACAGGTTGCTAGCCCATCGCCCACAATACACTGACCCTTTCCCAGAGCCGACTCTTACGACACCCACGGGAAGAAAGGGGGAGGTGCTATTCTAACCCGGCACCACACAGGAGGCAAAATAAAGTTATTTGTATTTGTATTGGTTTATTGGTTATTCACTAAGGTCTTAGTAAAATGTCTGCATCTAAATGAATCAGAATTCAGAACATTGTATCAAATAACATGCCTGTTTTAGATCGAGTCACATTCCGAGAAATAGATAATAGACGACGCAAACATGTGCAAGCAAAGAAACTAATAGAAAGCAAATACTATTATTTGTTATTCGCAATGATTAATTGTCTCTATCTATTGTTGTAAACATTGCGTAGCATTGTAGTTACTTTTACGATTGCATACAAATAATCGTCGCTCTGTCAAATAGCGAAATATTTGCTTATCAACATAGACTAGACAAGTTTATTAGTATTGTTGGCCGTGAAGCTAATGAATGTTTGTCATATTGCAACGTGCGCTTTAAATAGCAAAATAAGATGAACATTTCATTTCCTTCAATGTTCTACATCTAGCATAAAGCGTGTTATTCCTAACCAAGGTTATGTTAGCACATTAGAACCACCATTTTGCCTCGCTGAACTATAACTCGAATCGGTAATTTGGCACATAGTGCCGTTTTACCGGTAATTACATCACCTATCAAAATTGCTTAGTCTGTGGTTTCGGCCTCTGACATAACGTAAGGTGGAGATTCTGAACCGGTTTTATGAACCGATAAGAATCGATGAAATTGGATTGCTGCGTAACAGTTGAGCTGTATTTATTTCAACAGGTAGGTGAAACTGGGAATTCCGAAAGCCATATTGTATTGGTCAGATGACTAAATTTCGCTATGACTAATAACTACGTATAAACCCCTTAATATTCTCGGCGTCCTATGAAAAAAGGTTGCTTCATGGACATCTTTGTTCAGCCTTAACTTCCTAAGATCTGACTCTTAATACCTAATTTAGAACCTGAGATCTAGCCGACAATTTCCTGTCTTGAAATTATGAATTTTACGTACTTATCCTATACTTAAGTTTCTTTTCCACTGAATAATTTATGCTTTAGGAAGTATATTTGGCAGTTACACTTACTAACTCTATTTTCATGTTCGAACAAGTAAACAAGTAAACGGAAATACCGGTTTTCTGCCACAAATTAAAGTTTCATGTAAAACCGATACTTGCCGCAACGCGTCACGTGACGCGTGCTTCGTTATTGTCGGATTTTGTAACTACATTTTAACAGCATACTCGCGTTTATCATGCGTTTAAAATTAAAAGTAAAAATTGTTTGAAGTCTCTTTCTTTAGTGAGAACAAAACATATTTTTTATTAGGGGATAAAGTTGGTTCTGTTGACTTGAAATTTGGCACATCTATCTTGGAGTGGATGACAATGAAGTAGGTACGAAAACAAAAGTGTCAGGGTTTTTTGAACGTTTGTTGTAAACTCGAAATAATCTGACCAAGTTAAAAAATTAAAACTGGTGGCGTTGGTTTCAAACTCGAATGCCTTGAAAATAAATAATCAAATCTTGTCCAAGCTTAGTTTGAATCATCTTTTTTTAGAAGTTTTACCGGTTTTTATTTGCTTAAAAAAATCACACAGTCAAACTTACAATGATCCTCTTTTCGCGTAAGATGATTTAAAAAATGCGGTAATATTTTTAACTTTACTTTATAATTTACTGAAATAGATAAAATTAATGATTAAAATGAAGTGGAATTTTATAATTGGCAATTTGCGAAAAGAGCCACGCTAGAATAATTAAAACAGCACTAATTAATTTCATTAACTTTCCAACAGTTGAAAGTGAAAATAATTATGATACGTAAACACAATAATCACGCCTGTATTCCTAAACGAGGTAGGCAGAGCACACAAAACGATACATAGTCAAAATAACTGTCTCGCTTCGTAGCCACTCTTAACCTAACATAAATGTAATTACATATTTTTAAAAGACAATATAATGGTGTTACACAATTTCAATATCATAACATTTATCGGTGTATTATATTGAGTTAAAAGGTCGACCCGTCCGCCATCGTACATTTGAATATTTAAATCGTTATTATTCTTGTATTATTCATATTAATGCAGTAAAAATGTTAGTTTAGTTTGTGTTCACGCTACGGTGCCGATAGCGAATTGTTATCATAATTTGCATATTTTATGCTTAATATATTTAGAAATTACACTTTCGTTCTTTGTTGTGGTCGCTGTGTGAAATACTAAGTTAATATTAAATTCCCTTTGAGTTTATATTTTAGGTAACATAATTAATTATTGAATCAGACCTCTTGCGGAGTCCATGGCATAAACTATGAACACATACATACAATGACGCCTATATTACCGAAAAGAGGTAGGCAGAGTAAAACGTGATGTAGATTAAAACAGTGTCCATTTCACGTTTCGCAGTCATCACATTACATTTGAAACCTGCAAAATGATCAGTGTTTCTCTACTATTTTATTCGTGTATACCTACACTAGCGACTCGCCCCGGCTGATTTTAATTTACTAGTTTACTACAAACAGTCTTTACATACAGCTTTTTTGTCATTAGACGCGGTTTTGTAAGTACATTTTGATTTATTTTTTAGGCTTCAGACAAAAGTAGTTGAAGCGAGCGAGAGCCACTTGTTTAGTTTAGACAGCATCACAGCAGCGACGATTGTAGCGTGTGGCGGCGACCGGCGTCAACAGTGTTCGTAGAGTACATAATGTATGAAAACTACAGGAAATATGCCGGTGGCGGCGTTTTGTCTTTGTGGCCGGTGGCGTTTGCGGGAGCCCTAAAAGTGTCGTACATTTAGGCGCTGCGCAGACGACAGTGTTTTGTACGATCGAGTCTGTGGAGCAATAAATTATCTGAATGGCGCGCTGACATTTCCACGAAACTCTGAATGGAAATTCCTGGAAGCTGTCACCGCGCCATTCATACAATTTATTGCTCCGCAGACTCGATCGCACAAAACACTGTCGTCTGCGCAGCGCCTTAGGGCTCCCACAAACAGGCCTAGTCAAATCTAACCTGCTTTAAGATCTCTTTTTTTAACCGACTTCAAAAAAGGAGGTATTCAATTCGGCTGTATTTTTTTTTTTTTTTTTTTATGTATGTTACCTCAGAACTTCTAAACGGGTGGACCGATTTCGACGATTTTTTTTTGTTTGATTGGAAATGGCTTCCCATTGGTCCCATTTTAATTTCATCAATATCTGTCGCGTAGTTTTTGAATTACAGGAAACACGTTTTGTATGAAAGACATCAACGAGCACTCGACGCTAGTCCGCACTTACTTTTGTACATACATACTTACCTACCTACATACAATCACGCCTGTATTCTCAAATGGGGTAGGCAGAGCACACAAAACGCTACATAGACAAAACGATGACTATTTCACGCTTCGTGGCCACTTCTAGCATATCTTTTTTTGGTTTTAAGGTGGCAAGTATAATAGTGACAGGTTGCTAGCCTGTCGCCTAAAATTTACTTTAACCTATGTCCTTAGTCGCCTCTTGCGACATCCACGGAAGAAATGGGGAGTATTTTTATGTGTTTTCGCTGATTACTCGAAGACGCCTGGACCGATTTGGAAAATTCTTTTTTTGTCTGAAAGGATATAGTTTCCAGGTGGTCCCATTGTCAGCATATTATTTTGACCTGTAGATGGAATATGAGGGAAATCGAGGGCAACCCTCAAATTTTATAGGCACAGGTAATGTTTTTAGTACATTTTTCAAAGCTACACCAGTATTTACGCTAGGCAATAAAAAAAAATTGAGCTGATGATGATAAGTCAACTCCTTAATGTTTAGGAGTTAAAGGATTATTCTTTCAATACTGAATGCACCTGCAGACTGGAAATTATAATTTCAGTAATTTCAGACCTGCTGCTTCTCAAGCGTTGCATTTCTGCTAATGCTCGTTCATCGTGGGGTTTACTTAACAGTTTAGAGGGTTCTAAATCAGATAGAGCTATTCCTTTTAAAGCCTTGAATCTGCTGAGAGCTAGGTATACCTACTTGACCTTTAGCAAATATATCTACATAAACAGAAGTTTCCTTTCGGGATATAGCTAATTTGAAGTCGGTTTTTTTTTGTTTAAAATTATTTATAACAGCAATTGCTATATGTGTCGAATAAAGCGAAGAAAGTGAGTGTTTTATTTGTTCATTGTTATTTTGTCCTTTAAATACATATTTGGATTTTAAATAGAACTTAGCACTCATTTAGATCTCCATACTTTTTGTTGCGAAACCCTCAGCCATGCATAATTTTTGTATTGAACTAGGCATTTTTACACTTAGGTTTTTAGTGGAAAACATTTACACATATTTATTGTTATTTTCTTACAATTAGTGCTGGGACACGCTAATTGCGGTGTAGGAATAGGGATTTACCAAAAACCGGTAATGATAGTTTGCCTTGCATAAACGTAGATATAGTAAAGCCTCGTGTAAGTAAAGAGAAAGCTACGGTTACTTAGTTCATTAGTGTAGGCTCAGTACCTATTATTCTCGTTATCTAGTGAAAAGATATTTCGGCACTTACTATTCCTGTATTTCAATTTTAGCCAGTTATTGTCTTTAAGATTCAGGGCTTAAGCTGTTACAGACACAAAATTAATTGGCATCCACAAGGACTATTAATTATTTTATTGAATGGTGGTAAGGTACCTACTGCTGCCCTGCTAATTGCAAAAACAGTACTTGCAAAATGGCGGTTTGGAGATAAACGCGGTAAACACATTTCTTCATATCTACTCGTAATGGAGAAATAACTGTAGTATAACAGTAACTGTAGGTTATAGTAAGTTTCAGACGTTAGGCTAGCAACCTGCAACTATTATGCTTCTTTTATCTGACTTAAAACCTACAATACAATCACGCCTGTATTCCCAAACGGGGTAGGCAGAGCACACAAAACGCTACATAGACAAAACGATGACTACAAAACCTAAAAATATGCTTAGTGGCTACGAGACGTGGAATAGTCACAGTTTTGACTATGTAACGTTTCGTGTGCTCTACCTACCCTATTTGAGAATACAGGCGCGATGTATATAAGGTAAAGTCGACGTCACAAATGATATTTTTTGTACCTTGTCGCTTATATACCTTCAAATATGTATTTAAAGTGGTTTTTTTTTGGCGAGGTTAAACTTACACACATACACATACATATTCTCACGCCTGTATTCCCATGAGGGGTAGACAGAGCACATGAATTAAAAAATCCAGTGCCACGTTTAGCGAATTCAGGGCAACTAGATGGTTAAACGTGATATTGTAGTGACAGGTTGCTAGCCCATCGCCCACAATACACTAACCCTTTCCCAGAGTCGACTCTTACGACACCCACGGGAAGAAAGGGGGAGGTGCTATTCTAACCCGGCCACACACGGTGTAAGGGTATACTTAAATATCAATATTTAGGTCAGTTTTAATCATGCTACAAAATGTCGATTTGTTAAATCGATACTTTACAGCTAAACAAAATGGTTTTCGTATTTGGCTTTACGATTATTGCCTTGATTTACAACTGCCGCTTTTCAACACTTAAAACTTATAACTTATAACGTTAATTCATCGCTTATATCGTTCCAGCCATTGCGCTATCGCCTACGTAACGCACAGTATAAAATATTTATATCAATATTCCACGTATCATAAAAATAAACGTCAATTTTAATTTGTCAACCGTCTCGAATCGCTTTTTATTCTCACGCATTCATGAAACGTTTATAATTCATAATTCAAGCCGTCAATCTTAACAAAGAATCCCACACCGCTTTCTCACACACCGTCTGTGAAAATCATCCATTACATATTGGATTACGTCTTAAAACTGTTAGAATGACGTCTTGTCGCCAACCGATGTGAATTCTACAAAAGGTTACATACACACTCATCTTAAACTCTAATTTCAACTTTATATCGGTAAATACATAGTGTATAGTCGATATTGCATATTATTGAGTTATATTGTTTTGAAGCGTTCAACTCACGCGCTCATGGTAAACCAATAAGTGATTCGACAAATAAAAAAACATTAGATCCAGATTAAATATACGTTGACACAATGTTTGTCGATAAAAACCGATAACTGTGCGACTTCCGGGCAACACTAGCTAACTTTGAAAACTAAGGTAATTGCAGGTTCGAGGATACCTATTCTTTATTTTTCCTACTTTCTGCTTATTAGTTTTATATTTTGCCATTTTATTGTTCGTTATTGGGTCATTTTCTTCGTCTTAGTCGTACACTCGATAGAGTGGTCGTGGTCATGTCAAAGTCGACACATGAGCTCTTGAGACCCGCCGCCACGCGTCTCTGCTCTGTTTCTGGTGGAGTGGGAACAATCGTTGATCGTATTTCCTGTGATGGACTTAATGATCATTTTATCCCACCAATTAATTGGTTTATACGTTGTCGGTTTATGTAGTTAAATCAATGTAAACAATCTTGACGTGTCTTTTTATTTAAACGTACACTTTATAAATCGAAATCTTTACAGTTTACAATTTTGGTATGAAAAAATCATTTACTTTCATGATTGAATTGTATAGTGTAACGATTTTCATTTTTAGACTGTGTATTTCAATAAAAAGACATGTCAAGATTGTTTATATTATTTTAACTACCTAAACCGACAACGTATAGTAGCTTGCGAAGTATTTAAAGTCTAAAATTAAATTGGATTCCCTGTTACTCAATAAATTAATACCGTTATTCAGCCTCTTTAAGAAAGCTTTGATTCAATAAAAGCTTCGTTTTCAGTAATAAAGTACAGGCTTATTACTTTATTAATAGTCTATGAAGCGACTTATTTCACTTCGCAAGCAAAGCGCTTTCAAGTACTCTTTAAGCTAATATCGTAATGCTCCGTTGGAAGTATGAAAAGCAACTTCAAAGGTAAAAATAAAAATAAACTTCGTTTTATGGCAGTCTAACGGTAAAGACCTTGCGTTGCGCGGGAATAACGAGGCAACTTGAACTCGGTGAACCGAACTTTTTTTACAGATTGGCGCCATAGATTCTTAAAAGTTGCAAAGTTTTTTTTTAATCCAGTGATTTGACGTACGACCTGAGAGTTGTAGAATTTGGTTCCTTATTTTTACGGTACTCTATACTTGTAACTGGGTGAAAATTTGAACAAATGAAAATGAAATGAAATTATTTATTTGCTTTAAACATGGTATAAAAAGTTGTAGAGAAGTATTTTTGTGCCATGTCTAGCCAAATATTAGCATGCAAAATTTTAATCTTCTACCGAACTAAGCAATTGAAACTGAATATGCTTCTTAAGAGGAAATATGCCGGTCGAAGGAATTGAAAAATAGGTATTTGTTAAATCTATTGCTGTCGCGCCGTGACCTGCCCAGACGACGTCGAGTGCGATAAGAACAACTACAGCTCGGACCGAAAATACCTATGAAAATTATTCAAAAACAACGTTTCGTAGTCCCCTGATTTCTTCTCCAAAACTTAACCGATTAAATATGTTTTTTCATTAAATGTTTAAGAAATGTCATAACTGTGTTCCTATGTTCTTATATTTTGATATAATTGTGTTAAAATTGGTTTCTAGAGGTTTGAACACAACGGAAAAAACTTGCCAATTTTTCATGTTTTTGAAGGTTAATATCTCCTTTAATAATTCAATAAAGAAAAAAAGGAAAACATAGGAACATGCTAATATATCATTAGATTGTTTATGTAAAAAATCATTGTTCTACGGGTAATATCCAGCGAGGAATTAGGGGACTACGTTTCCATACAAAATGTGACCGCTCCATTTCCTCTTAACTCAAACTTCTTGATTACAAGTTTTTAATTCATTATTATAGATTATACAGAATTCATTAGTCAGATATTTTTAATGTAGGTCGTATATTATACGATCTTTCTTTCTATTACATTTGGATTCACTTTTTTTTTATTTAGTTTGTAGCGTGTTCCACTCCTGGGCAAAAGCCTCCCCTTTTTTCCCCATTTTTGATAGATTATTGATATTTATAAATTATAGAGAATCATATTATTATTTCCTGAATAGCTTTTTATCCTCGAGTGGGACGAAACAAGTTTTACAAGCAGGTTCATTAAAGACGTTGTATTTTTGCGCTGAGAATTTGTACTGGAAAAACAGAGCCAGAAATCCAGAAATAATACACATGAATCAAACCTGGTACCTTGATATTCTATGATACGTAACTACTTTCTTATTTATACTAACATTTTACGACATAGCAGGTACAGTCACGAACCGGGATTGTTGAGCCACTTGCCACTGTTCGCAATTTAGACGTGTAATCGATGACCGATGTGACCGACTGGATGTTAGCTATTGGATTAGTATTGTACGATCAAGTTACAAACATAGGTAAATGGCTCAACAATCCCGGTTCGCAATGGTACGTTGTAAAAATCATTTGATCGGAAAAATAAAATAAAAATCCTTCATGTTCATGTCAGTTAAATTCCGCGCCATAAAATATTAGTACGAGGGCTGCACTGAAAATTTCGGGAAACTAATATTTAAATACTATTTTTTATTACGTATTATACCTTTTTACAATCGTCAAAGTTTCTATATCTTAAAACACTGGCCACATAGAAAAAAAAAACAATGGTTCGGTTTCAATTGTTTTTTGAACTTGATGAGTCGCTGCTCAACATGGAATTGTCTCGTGAAAATTTAAGACCTATGATTTACTGCGACTTTGAAAGTGGATTAACACAAAAATAATGTGGAGACCGGATGATTGCTGCTTTTAATAATGAAGCACCTTCGATGACTACAATATACAGGTGGTTTTCGGAATTTCAACGTGGCCGTGTTTCCCTCATGGACAATGTGCGTGAAGGTCGACCAAAATCGGCAGTCACCCAAGAAAACATCGATGTTGTGCGTAAACTGATTACGGAAGACCGACATGTGACATATCGGGAAATTCAGGAGTGTCTGGGCATTGGAATGAGTCAAATACAAATTATTCTACAGCAAGAGTTAGGCGTGCGAAAATTGTTTTCCCGGTGGATACCTCATCAGTTGTTCGACGAACGGAAAACGACTTGTGTCGATTAGTGCCCCAAAACTTTAAATAAAATCAACAGAGGAAGCTCAAATGCAGTTTTTAGTATTGTATTGGGTGATGAGTCATGGATATATACGCATATAAGCCTGAAACTAAAAATCAATCTCGAGTATGGGTCTATGAAGGCGAGATTAAGCCGACAAAAGTGGTTCGCTCTCGCAGCACGGCCAAAAAGATGATGGCTACTTTTGTCTCCAAATCGGGTCACGTGGCTACAATTCCTCTTGATGATCGTAGAACAGTCAATGCCAATTGGTATGCAACCATTAGTTTGCCGAGTGTGTTTGGTGAACTGAGAAAAAAAATCCTCAATCGTCGCATCATCCTTCACCATGACAATGTCAGCTCCCATACGGCTCGGGTAACAAAGGACTATCTAGACGGTGAAAAAGTCGAATTACTTGACCATCCTCCATACAGCCCTGACTTAAGTCCCAATGACTTTTTCACATTCCCCAGAATCAAAGATAAGTTACGTGGTAAGCAGTTCCAGACGCCAGAAGATGCCGTGGAGGCGTACAAAACGGCCATTTTGTCGACCCCCCCTTCTGTGTTCAATGAGTACTTCAAAAACTGGTTTGAACGTATGGAAAAGTACATTTAATATAAGGGAGAATACTTTTAAAACCAATAAAATTACTTTTGATCATTTTAACTGCATATTTTTTTCTATTCCCGAAACTTTCAGTTTGACCCTCGTATAATAAGTATTAGTTATTAGGGATATGTTCGCCTTTGTACTTGTGTTTTGTTCTGTACTTGTTAATTTGTCATGTTTATTTTGTACAATAAAGAGAGTTACATACAATAAAGAGAGTTACATTAGTTGCTGGCGAAAAACTAAGTACTTACTTGAACACTTACTACAGGTGTTAAAAAAAATACTTGCAGGAAAGATATATGCAAAGGTTCCTAGATAAATTCGAATTGGCACAAGATCAAAGCCTATTGTTATCTACGGAAGCTATATGTATGAACGTCCGTTCTTAGAACTCGTTTGTACTCGTATTTATTTATTTTCCGTAGTTCAGGTCTTTTTTTAGGGCAAAATAAAAACCGTGTCTGTGCGTCTCTCACCAGGCCGTATCTCAAGTACCGTAAGAGGTAAGAAATTGAAATTTTGACAGATAATTTAAGTCTCTGGCCGCTATCGGAACAAATACTAAAACAAAATAATAATAATTAAGGGGCAGCGCAGACGACAGACTTTTCTGCGATCGAGTCTGCGGCGCAATAAAAACTCTGAATGGAAACTCTCTGCGCGCCATTCAGAGATTTTATTGCGCCGCAGACTCGATCGCACAAAAGTCTGTCGTCTGCGCTGCCCCTAAGGGGGGCTTCCATACAACAAACACGTTTTTGATGATTTTTTTTAATACCTACGTCATAAATCGCAATTTAACTTTCATTTACCTAGTCAATGGTACGGTAACCTTTGTGCGCAAGTCCGACTCGCACTTGGCCGGGTTTTTTTTTAAGTTTAAAAAAGCGGCAGGCACGGTATCTATTCAAATACCTATTAAATGTAGTTTGGCCTTATGCACACACCAAAAACTTTCCTTACTTAAATTTAATAAATATTTATTTTGTGAAATATGTTGTAACACTTGTAACATACACACTGGGCGTTAGGAATTAAATTCCCAAAAAACAAACCTTTTCACCAAGGACCAAAGTAGCACATAATATCCATAGATAGGTACAGAAAACTAATGAAATTATAGTGCTAGTAACATTTAATGTGGCTTGTTTTTGTTAATGGCAACATTGGCAACCCTATTGTTTTTTTTAATTTCCCCAGTCGTGTGGAGGAAGCAATAACGGTCCGGTTTCCGAGTCGTTCGCACGCAGTTACGGTTACAAAACGATTTGCTAATAATGGCGGAAACGTAGAAAGTCGTGCTTTTAAAATAGAGATATTTACAGGTTTTTAACATCCTTTGGGTTTTCTACAGTTAGAAAATAAAGAGTTAAAAAACAGACTAGTGCAAGTCTAACGCGTGCACGAAGAGTTCCTTCCAAACGCGATTCATTGCAGTTTTTGGCACAGAAACCTTCGAGCGCAAGTCCAACTCTATTTACTCTATGTTTGCTTTTTTATTTATTTTTAATATTGTAAATTGACTCCTTAAAATGGGCCATTTGCTCCCCTTTTTGCTTTACTCGTATTTTTGTAACACGCTGTAAATTTATTTAGACTGTCTGTTGTTTGTCGGTCGGACTCTGTATTGTTGGACTACATATTGCTAAATATAGAATAGGCGGTACCTATAGATAACATATAATGTACTGACGTAACGTCAACGAGATGTCGAATAACAAGATTAATTGACACGTACACACGTAACTCTCGTTATCATTAACTATTAAGTATTTAATACAACAGCAGTAAGTAATAAATAGAAACATCAGCAAATTATTGTAGGCAAGATTATTGCCCACTTACATTAATATTTTTTCTACGGATTTATCTATGACTGAAAAGCAAACGGGCCCTTAGAAAAAAATGTCTGGGTAATTTTTCTTCATCGCATTTAGGATATTGTTTTCTGACAACCCCATAAACCACAAATTACGTACTGGCCACAAAAAGCAATGTGACAAGTGAAGCTGAAACTGACAGCTGACACTAGCTTAACATGACAGGTGTTCAAAGTGTCACAACTCTCTTAACCGCTTGGTTGCGTTTTATTTTAGTCATTAGGTATTCTATAACTGGCCGTAATACCTGAAATATTTAATATAAGAGGGCGTTTTTCGCAATTCTGAAATTAACACTTGAATTATTTTCTGAAACCTCGATAGCAAAAAAAGATTTAAAAACATAACTTCCCCGCGACTGTATACTTACAGCAGCAATTACGAAATAAGCACTCTGTTACAAAATAAAATTATAAGTCTAGTAGGTAATCATTTTATTTTTAAATCGTGACTACGACTACTCAAACGCACTTTTATCTTGTCGAAATTTTCCCGCCAATATAATCAGTCATTTACTACAAATACGACAACAATGGGAGTCAAATCAGCAACCATATTGGGCTGTACGATTTATATTAAACAATTATCTCTCAATCTATTCACACTAAACTGCCTATTGTGTCGAACGCGCTTGTAAAATTAAAGAGAAACATTTCAGTGCCAATCAAATTTATTTTAAAGTCTATCGGAGCGAGTTAGGTTTTAATTTGGCGCGCATTTGAGTCGCTGTTCACGCGTTTTAGTTTTAAATTCACGACCACAGGCAAGAGAGTTTACTTTCACTGCCAGTGAGTGAGATGACATAAAGTTCGTTGCGTTGGTATTGCGCAAGATATGGCGCGAGAATGGTGACAAGAGGTCGCGTCCGGAAGGCATGATCGGTTTTTAATATGTAGAGTTGCCACACAGATCAAACGGTGACCCTAAAGAGGGTAATATATTGTCAATTTAGAAAATATTTTAAACAGTGTTATGTAAATTCTCCCTTGCCTTGGAAAAGCCTTGGTATGGGATTTTTAATTATTTAGCTCTCCATTTCACTCGTGATGTCCTTAAAACCGACTAAAGAAATAGATAAAGTGTATTGTAGTAGGCCATAGACTAGCAACCTGCCATTACTGCAAAATGTGGCCCCGAAATGTAAAATGATCAAGAATTTGTCCTTGTTTTTTTCCGTTTAAGTAGTTTTAAAAGTATGTTAAAATTGTTTAATTGTATCTATTATTTAATATGGCGAATTAGTTCTGTTTTTCTACTAAACGAATGGCCTACTTACTTTTATTGTTTAAATACGGAAGTGTTAAGGGCGTGCCTTTATCAATCAAGTTCCCACGCAAGTTTTTTGTTATGGCAACAAAAAATACATCTCACGAACAAAGCACGCGAGCTTACGTACTTACTTAATAAAAAATATAGCATTGTGCATAATAAATTCTATATTCCCTCCAATTCTTCCTAAACGTACACTCATACCTGTTGCCAAACGGGGTTGGGTTGGCAGAGCACACAAAACGCTAAATAGACAAAAATATGTCTATTTCACGTTTCGTGGCCACTACTAACATATTTTTTGGATTTAAGTTGGTAGGTTGCTAGCCTGACGCCTAATGCATACCAAGACCTAATTTCTTAGTCGCCTCTTACGACATCCACAGAAGAAATGGAGAGGTGTTATTCTAGACCCGACACTACACGGTCACGAACCCGATAATATGTGACCGTCCATGAGAAAAGGGTCCTTATGGCAGTTTCTAGTTACGGAGATATTGGCTGTTTTGTAAAGTCCTTC
>BHDV01065616.1:0-30822 GCA_005406045.1 Adoxophyes honmai
GCCCCGCCCACTCACCATTTCTACTAGTTTTTTCTGTTCTGTGAGAGCGACATACCAATACATGGTCATGTATTGTCAAATCTTTGTTAATTGTAAAGACAAAAATGAGCATCAATATTCTTTAGTGCAATTTCTTTTTCGATTTACGTCTATTACTTTGTCGATGTTACAGATTGCCACTAAAATGTAGTGTCTGGGCGAAATTTGAGCTGAAACCGATACCACGTTCAGAAGATTTCACGCTGCGATTTGGCGAAATTTTAGTTTAGTCGCGTTCGACTCATAAATTTGTTATGTTGTAACAAAACTGAATTTCATTATTTTGGATTACAGTTTTGAAGTTTCGGTTTAGTTTCGACTCTAAAGTCTAGTTTCGGACGCTACTAAATATGATTAAACTTAACTACTCGGTACCGCGGGTATCCTCAAAGATATGGCACATAGCTACATACATCAGAAACGATACTCATAATATCGATCAATATTTTATGCGTACGAGTTTCAAATCAAATCAATTTTATTTATTGTATGAGACGTCCATGTTTGACTTGAATTTGAAAGATTAAACAACGCTGTAGCGATGTGAAACTCTTCAGTTACTTTTCGTGGTTGACATTGTCATTATAACCGATTTTAACAAAAGAAGGATGTTCTGAATTCAATTGTGTTTTTTTATTTTTTTATTTTTATATAGGAACTGGTAATAAGTCTGTCTTCGCTAAATAATCATCGAATGTTTTTAAAAATGCCGCGAATGGAAAAAAAGAAGTATGAATTTGTGGGCACAACACAATCTATCAAATTGAAAATAAATTAGCGTTTTATAATAATTTACCAAACAAGAATCTACGCTGTGATATAAACCAATACCTACTACATACGTTCGTAGACTATTCATATTCGTATAAATTCAATTCACTAAATTGGTTTCATTTCATGCAAATATTCCTACCGAACCTTTTGCAGATCTCTTTTAGACTTTTTTTGTATCAAAGTGTTTTCATATGAGGCTGATTCCAGAATGTAATATTATGTACGAGGGAAAAAAGTGCTTCAATACAATTACCGTTTTTAATACAGAGATTGGATCCTCGTAAGTATTTATATAAGCCATTTAATGTATCTTTGAATTTGAAATCTCAAAAGGACACGAGCTATAGTCCGTTTTTTTGGGTTGAGAATTTCAACGGACACAATTTGAAATTATCTCTGGAATTAATTAGTAAAACTGGAAATGATTTATGCAAATACACTTAACATTGTTTGTTATAATGTTCTTAAACCAAACATCATCATAATTTGCGCCGATATCTTGGGATTACTCAAGAATGTGTAAGGATTTGACAGTTAAAATTCTCAACTCAAAAAAAACGGAGTATAGAGTAGGTACCTAGGACATAATTAGATACGTATTTAGGTGAAAAACAAAAGAAAATTTTATATTGTGTGTGATGAGTTTGAATAATCAACAAAGATTTGAAATTCAGGTATGTAGGTATATACCTACAGTGTAATTATGATACATGAATACGCTGACCACGCGTCCTGTTTTGAACGGGACAGTCCTATTGTGTCCCGGTGTTTGCAAATAATTTATTATCCCGTTATGTTCAAGAAAATGTTTATTTCATTTTTTTTTTAAATCGATTATGTATGCGGATGTTATAATAAATGTACTATCCAACCAACAGATTCATGACCCACCGCAGAACGTTGTCACAATAAACGTCATAAACATTTCATTTGTCAAGCAATGCAATGTCACTATGACGTTCACTGTGAATAGGTTATATGGTGGGTCAGGAATCGATTGGTTTGATGGTACAGTCACGAACCGGGATTGTTGAGCCACTTGCCACTGTTCGCAATTTAGACGTGTAATCAATGACCGTTGTGACTGACAGATGTTAGCTATTGGATTAGTATTACACAACCAAGTTACAAACATAGGTAAGTGGCTCAACATCCGGGTTCGCGATGGCACGTGCGGTGACGGGTGATTGGTCACTCCGTGATTGGCCGCGCTGTGATTCCTCTGCTGTCTGCTTGTGAGTTCTGCATAGAAACTAGCGCACACGTCCCAGGTTGCTCATTTTACCGGGTTATTTTATTTGGCACGAGAAAATGTGTTCCAATTGAACGAACTTAAACTTGAGATGCCTAAAAGTAAACATATTTCGCAACAAATTAATTTTTGTAGCACCGACAATTCGGAACCACTATAAGTCTGAAGAGAACTTTTAAGATGAAGGTCCCTCTATTTAATTATCCGCTTGTCTCATGTGTGATATTAAAGTAGATTAAAAACTCGTCACCTAAGTCAACAACTTGCTCACCCAAGTTAGTCTCGTAATACAAAATTTAACTCAATTGAAGTTTCTAGTTTGTGACTGAAACGCATGTCTCCTGAAGTTAGTAACTTCATTGTTGTTCTGTTGAATTGGATACACCTGGGATATAAGTTTGAATCGCATACAGTTCTATACGAGGTTCTATGACTAACAGCAACTTACCTGAGTTCTGGAATTGTCTTGAAGTGGCCGTCTCCGCGAGCGATATTAAGTATCAGTAAGCCACATATCTCTAACACTTAAACTCGTAAGAACGTTTCTCTCGCTCATATAGATATAAATACACGAAACGACGATAATAACGCGGTTATCTCGTTCGAAACCTGTCATGTTATTCCCTTTGGATATTTGCAGATTGTGAAAAGATACTAAATAATTCATTGCTTAAACTAGACGTCAGCAAATTTTTTGTTGTGTTGTTCAATACTCACGGAATTTCTAGAAGTAATTTTCCGCAGGACAAGATTAGGATAACATTGGGTTATCACTATTCAATATAAAAACCCAACTATTACATTTCGTTTAGGGTAAAAGCCGGATAGTTGCCGCACTTTTAGAAAACGCTCGGTTACTACGAAGTCTGAACTTATTAAGACTATTTTAAGGTGTATATCAAAGCATTGGTTATTTAGCTTTTATAGTAGCCCGTTTTTTTACTCTTAAATTAGATTGGTTTTGAGTAAATTCTGCTTTATTAGACCTCTAAAAAGGGGGATAGTTGCCGGTTGTGGCGGATAGTTGCCTAACGGTAAAAATTCTGCGGGGGATACTTGCCTCGGGTGGATTTTTGTAGATATATGCAAAATTTTGTTACTTTAAGCAATCAGTCTTTATTATTTACTTTAATTCTTTGTTTGCTTTTTATCCAGTTCTTCAAAAGCCAGTGCTAAGCTTTCTTTTGTCGATCTGATGTGGCGTAGCGCTACGCGTTGTTTTTGTTGATATTTACGAGGAATTTTTATTTTTTTCTCACTTAAAGTCGTAAAAAAAGATCAAGAAGTGAAGTAGGTATGTAAGAAATAACTAGGCTTAATAGTCGTAAGATTGCGGATAGTTGCCCTATGGGGCCCTATAGGGCAACTATCCGCAAAGTTTAAAAGGGCAACTATCCTTTTTGATACGAATACTTACCTTTGCAAATTGCGAAATAAATTATAGCTATTCAACAATAAATCGTAATTAACAATGTAATTTAAACCCTAACGTATGCAATGAAACCAAAAAATTAGTGACATTTCAATCAGCAAGAAAAATATTGAACAGAAACTATCTACCAATATAATTTTAACGCTCGCAAACGTGTCGCCGCGCAAGATTTTTGCTCACACAGACAAAATGCGTGCGTCTACACCAAAAGAATTTACGGCACGGAGGCTTGCACGGGAGGCGCTTTCGAACATGATCAAGCGTTAACACCGATAACAAGCCTAACATAGTTTTTTTGATACTGTGGCAACTATCCCATCGAGGCATCTATCCGGGTTTTACCCTATAATTACAATATTAAAAACATACACAGAAGATCTTATTTTAGGTGTCATCATCACTGTATCCGCGACTGGAACAAAAAAACAAATCAAAATTAAATCTGGCATGAAACATGCCAATTTACCATCTAATTCACAAAATATACCTAATGTACTTTTTCGTCGTCACTGTAAAAATTTAAGTAGTCACAGTCAAAGTCTGAAAAACATCATAGTTATAGCACGGATAGAGGAAAATGGAAGTAATATTCAGCATTGAGTACACAAGTGGATTTTAACCACTGACACAAAAAAGAGGTATTACATGACTGCACTCTATGTCTGACATAAATAACACCATAGTTCCGGAATAGATGAACTGATTCGGATGTGGTTTTTCGTTACTTAAAAACAGATTTTCTGGCTACATCAGATGTTAGTAGCTAGAATTTATTACCACATTGCAGTATTTGCAGTTTTAAATTAGTATGTCAAGGCTTTTCAGCTTTTTGATGGTCGATTCAACCAAGAGATTAAAATTCAGTCTTGGAATATGTTCCTATTTACATGCGAGTAACTCAATCTTTTATAAGAAATAATTGATTAAGAGTGTTTTCTTTCAGGACTAAGAAATATTCCGCTGATTGAATCGACAATAACTTGGTTTGACTCAAACTCAAGTTACCCATTTCAATGACAATAGTGTTTACCTCTTTTCCTACGTGTATCGCAAGATGCATGTCTTCTGCTGCAGATGGTACGTAGATTTGTGCTTTGGCTTCACTGTCCACCGTCACTTTGGCTGCAGAACATTGGTTCCCTTGTCTTGTGCCTGTGATGATATCACAGTAGGAACCAGGTGGTAAGCCAGTCTGAAAATGAAATAAACTTGACTATCAAATGGACTTCTCGCTTAAAATATCTTCATGTTATTTAATTTATGTGCAAAAATATTTCGAAAAACTCAACTTGATCATAACGTGTGTGACGTAATTATACTGTGACTACCTGTCCTGAACTCTCCATGCAACGCGTTCTCTTGACAACGAGTCAACATGACCTAAACGTAGGATTAGTACGAGAGTTTGAAAGAGTATACTTTTAAACTGCTGTAATGACTTTTTGGACGTTAGTCTAATAAGGTTAGGAAATGACCTCGGAATCCGAGATACCCAGCTGGAAGTTTTGTAAATATTTGCATATTGAGGCCCTAAAAGTTGTCTCAAAACCTACATATTCTAAGGTGTGAGCGACTATTAAATTTCAAGGTCAAAAGTCACAAAAATCTGTTTTTTGCGCTTCTTTTGTAAATATCTCATTTCCTATGGATTTTTGCTGTTTGTGTTTCTTATCAATATTGTAGAATACAAAATTCTCTACAAGATCTGTTTTTTATTTTTTTTATACGGTGAACCGTTTTCGAGATATAGGTCGGAGAGCGCGCGGTCACAGCATCACTTAAGGCCTTGGGTACTTCGATGGCCAAAACGACACAGATATTGTAAAACTTCAAAATGCTGCAGAAGTTGATGGTCGGGGGCACGGCCGTGCCCCCACCAAGTCGAGCGCGAAGCAAGCACTGCCGTTCCATCCTTTACTGGATCCATTTCGCTGCGTTTTCAGGCACCTATTTGAGCACTTCTGGATAAGACCAGAACGCTGAAATTTTTGTCATCTAGTAAGCTATAATTACATACTTAAAATACAAAATTTCAAATCAGCAGGTCATTTAGTACCGAAGTTAAACGAAAGCAAAGTTTCGCATTTTCGACACTCACTCACTCACTCATGATCATCAAAATAGAACTAGTACCTACTTCCCATAAACTCACAAAGCTGAAATTTGGTACAGAATTAGGGATTAATGACTACATAAAGGGAAAAATATAAAAATTGAGATAATTGAAGATCTGGAGTACCTGGTGACCCTGATTAGAAAGCACTAGAGCCCAACCAAACTACTGTCGAAATCGACATTCCTCCTTTACAAAAAATATTGAACTTAGTGGGTCACCTCATTTTACGTCAAAAATCGAAAACCTGCTGGTCTGGTACATAGAAAAAAATCAACTATAATTGCAAAAATCCAGGGTAGAGGGACACATCTTCTAATTTACGCCAAAAAACGAAGACAGTCAGCAGCCAACCCAAAGCCACATTGATTTAACTAATCAAATATTTATAATCATTGATCTATCGATAGTTCATCAAGTATATAATGGCGCGTTTTCGATCGGAGACCGGTCGACCCAAAGTGATGTTATGACCGCGCGCTCTCCGCCCTCTATCTCGAAATCGGTTCACCGTATAAAAAAAATAAAAAACAGAACTTGTAGAGAATTTTGTATTCTACAATATTGATAAGAAACACAAATAGCAAAAATCCATAGGAAATGAGATAATTACAAAAGAAGCGCAAAAAACAGATTTTTGTGACTTTTGACCTTGAAATTTAATAGTCGCTCACACCCTAGAATATGTAGGTTTTGAGACAACTTTTAGGGCCTCAATATGCAAATATTTACAAAACTTCCAGCTGGGTATCTCGGATTCCGAGGTTCTTACCTTAATTAACCTTAATTTATTAGGCTACGTTAAAATTTAAATGAAACACTCGAACACTAAGTCTGACAAAAAATATGCAAATTGCTTATTCTCTCACTACGATCATTGTATCATGATCTTCTCGCTCATGGGGATAGCTTCTTACAGACAAAATCAAGATGTCCCATCAATGACTTACCTGTAAAGTAGCATTCAAATCTTTCCCTTCCAGATTAAAGGCAATGAACGCCTTGTCTCCTCTGCTGAACGCGATCTGGTTGTTCCCATTGTCCCACCAGTTCTGTATTGGAGTGCCCCTTGCAACATTTCTGAAGGCAACCATCTGGTAGATCTGGCGCCAGCGGTGTTCGCAGACCCAGCCGTTGCCACACGTATCGTCCTGCAAATGTTGAAAGTATTTTAGGCACCTATAGAGATATCATTCCTGCGGTCAAAATAATGAACGAAAATAAATACAGTAACAGATTTTTCTAAGAATTAAAAACTAGACAAACGGGAGCGCACGAAGTGTTTCCTACTATTATCAAAACAACACTTGTTATTATCAAGCAAAAATATAAGTAGGTACTTATAAAGCTAAATAGAATGAGTGGTATCATCTTGGGTTTACCGTTCAAATACAAATCTCAAAATAAATCTAGTATATAGTGTAAAAACGACGTTCGTTAACTGGTGTAGTTAAGAACAAGTGTGGCGATCGTATTAGGTCAACGACTCGGTACTTTACTTTACTAGCCACTATAAAAGTTTGGATTTCTTACAGCTTTAAGAACTCACAGAAGTCTGTAAGTACAAATTAGTACTAATTTAAATTTTAAATCTCCTTGCGTTCCAGAGAATAAGGGTCTTGACAGACAGATCCCAAACGAAGTGATCCAATAAGGTTTCCTTATCCAATTCAGAAATACAGAATACATACTTACATAAATACATATTCTCACGCCTGTATTCTCAAGAGGGGTAAGCAGAGCACATGAATTCAAAAAATCCAGTGCCACGTTTAGCAATTTCAAGGTAAACAGATGGTCAAACGTGACATTGCAGTGACAGGTTGCTAGCACAACGCCCACAATACACTATCCCTTTCCCAGAGTCGACTCTTACGACACCCACGGGAAGAAAGAGGGAAGTGCTATTCTAACCCGGCACCACACAGGAAATCATGACTTAATTAATGAAATCACACAGAATCCTTGACTTAATTAATGTTCTTACACTGTTAATACTCGGTGACACGATATTCTCACTGCTGTCATCTGGTGGTCCTTGGTCGCTGGTGTCGAAGAAATAGCTGCTCATGATTCGAGGCTCTCCATAGGGGTGTGCCAGCATAAAAGCTATTGCTCCCTAGTGAAAAAAGAAGTGTGTACCTTTAGTATTAGATCCTTACCTGTGGAATTGTTTTTTTCCGTATTTCCAACCGTAACATCCATAACATAACGAACAGACGTGCAACATGATGGTTACATGAAATTACCACAAGCCGGAAAATGTAGTAGGCTAGTTGGATTATTTCCCTAAAACCGTTGTTCTCTCGATTAAAATATCTCTTGTTTTTCAATGCATTTTACGATTGCACTACCAATACACCATCACGTTGCGCAATTCCGATTCGATAACAAGATAAAGATGGATAAAAAATATGTATTTTCATTAAAATCATTACGTATCAATGTTCCTAAAATATTTATTCGTGTTGCCAACCAAATTAACCATTTCACTCTTTTCAACTTGTCGACTCTTTTCAACGACGCATATATTTATATGAGTTTTCGTGATTTTCGGCCGCTGTCAAAGGTTCGGAACCTTAAACGCACGTGTGTTCTCGACACCTGAAGAAGAATCGAATCTAAGGTGGCAGTGAATGCGTTAACTATTAATAATTTCTTACCTTATACGCTCTCGATTCCTTGTAAGTCAAGACGTCGTTGCTTCTTTGAGTATCGTGGTTATCGATGAAAGCCAGGGCAGTGTCGCTTGGACCCAGCCCCCAACCTTCGCCCCAGTTCACCAGCCACTTCAAGGCATTGTTGCCACGGAACACGTTCTTCAACTCCGAACCCACCTAAAACATTTGAATCGTTGCGAAACAATTATGAGTCATCATTATTGCTATTTCTTCGTTTTGACCAATGCACGTTCTACTTATAAAACATTCAGACGAAACGATGACGTGTCGATCGCGATCGAATCCTGATGTCTCATCCTGACTAAAGTGATTTTTGACCTAAGAATTTTCTTACAATGGAGAAATTTTAACCATATTGTGTTTTGTCTTTGAATCAAACGAACAAAAGGGTTTTGTGGCAAAATTTTGAACTTTTTGTCAATTGCATATTTGGACAAACAAGCATTTGGCATTTGTTTGGCATCTTCAAGCAGAAACATGTATTTAAGAAAAAAACAATTCCAAAAAAAATTGACAAATCAGAAACCAAAATTTCCACATAAAAAAATTGCCAAACTAGAGAAATTCGCATCGAATGAGACGTTAATGAAGAACTTGGTGCTTTTGTTTAATTTCCACTATTTTTGGTCGATCTGTATGATATTCAAGACTCATCAGAATTAGTGGAATGGGATGACTTTACACGAAAGCGGATCCCCAAGGCTTATCCCGTACAGCAACGACTATTAAAGGATTAGAAACGATGAAATTCAGATAATCCTAAGCGGCTTTCGCAGTAGCTGTATGTAACTGCATAAACAAGAACCTAATGTAATCAGCATACCGCTGCGTGGACACTAAGTTTGCATATCTATGCAAAGCATTTTGCATATCTGGATGTATTAGGTAATTCAAATGCGACACTATATTAAAGGAGTGTGCGTGTGAACCCAAAGTAGCCCCTTACTTCCGTTTGCTTATAGTTGGCACTTATAATATGAAGTACCCCACTGACTGCCCCGCATCGTATCTAATCATAACTCGTAGTTGGTACAGTCAAGGAAATTGATACCTGTGCCACTTTGAACCTTTTCACAATGAGTTTCATATTGCTTTGATCAGTAGATGGTAAGGTATGTCACAGTGACATTTCTTGTAAAAAGGTACAAAATGGCACAGTTACCAAATTCTTTGACTATACGTGTACCTATTATCTGCGTCTTCTTGGTGCTTCTTGGTCCCACTCATAGTGAAATACAACGGATCTAATCACGATGATAGCTCGATATCGAGAATAGCTCGAGGTTAATTCGTGACCCATCATCTGGAGCTTCACATCTATCCCCTGCCGTGGTGCGTAGATGATGGGGAACGAATTGACTCGAAAGAAGTCGAGCTAACTTTGATATAAAAACGTGAGTAGATCCGTTGTATTTAACTATGAATGAGTCTCACGGTAGTTTTATACGTTGTCCCACTATTTGCGGCTGGTTCGGTTACTCAACCAAGGACTACACATTTTCTGGGATAATGTTATTATTATAACCCTTTAGAGTTTAGATTTCTAGTCCGTGACTAGTTCAGCGTAGCTGTTTCATTCTCAATTAAACTACCGGTCGACTAAAATTTTGCAGTCTAGTTATGGCGTTATTTAACCAAAAGACTATGCAGCTATTCCAAAAAACTCTAACAGAAACTAGAAAATTAGGACGTCATAATTCAAAGAAAGAAACTCTGCTTCCCTTTGTATGTTGTCTCTTTGCTTATACATCCCAGACTATAAAAATGAAGACCTTATTGTCCCCAAAAATGCACATTGACGCAGAAAAAAGAAAACCGAAACCTCCGCATACAAATCCCTAGCAACCAGCTAGCTCAAAATAACTAACGACAGATTAGTAGCCATTGATATTGAATGTAACGTAGACGAATCATACATTTTGCTATTGAAAGGTTTCCCGTCCAAAACTCACTCTGAACTCCGTGACATCACCCAAATGCGTGTATTCGCTCGGTTGGATGGCTTCGTTGCCGTAATAAATAACCTCTTGAAAAATATAAGGCTTTGAGTTAGGAGCGAATCCGAAATCGGGGTTCAAATTGCGCAGTCGCTTGTATATGTCCTTTAAGTCGTTCGGCCACATGTGTTTCGCTGCGTCGACCCTGAAATTTATAAAGTATTACGGATTCAGCCAGAAATTAATGCTTGGTGAGTATCCCAATGTTTTAAGTGTCCTGTGAATGCTTTCAACCATCACATTGTCAGAGGCAAATAAAATAGGTATGGATTTGGTGATTAACTCAACACACCCGACACCCTGTCTTTTAAATCAGTGGCTGAATTATTAACACAAAAGAGAGAGAGTAAGAAATTACTACAAATTATTCAAGAAATATAATTAAGCAAATTAATTTCCCGTGTGGTGCCGGGTTAGAATTGCACCTCCCCCTTTCTTCCCGTGGGTGTCGTAAGAGTCGACTCTGGGAAAGGCTTAGTGTGTTGTGGGCGATGGGCTGGCAACCTGTCACTACAATATCACGTTTAACCATCTGGATGCCCTGAATTTGCTAAGCGTGGCGCTGAGTTTTTGAATTCATGTGCTCTGCCTGCCCCTCGTGGGAATATAGGCGTGAGAATATGTATGTATGTATGTAATTAAGCAAATCTTCGTATTCCAAATTCAGCAAAGTTTATTTAATGTATTTGGATTTAAAATAGCAACGTAATTATTCTAAAACTTATGCGGCAACGAGTTGTTGCGATCATAATTTCAATTTTATTAGCGGTATTTAGACGCAAGAAATTAAATTATTATTGTTATAAGGGGAGAGGCTTTTGCCCGGTTTTGGAATAAACGTACCTACACAGAAGAATATTCAGAAAAAAACGTCAGGACTCCATCTGATTCGAATACATTATAGAAATTATATTATTTTTTTATAAGCTTATGAAGTACATATAACAAACCTGAATCCCGCCACACCAAGAGATGTAAGATGGTTTAGAAAAGAAGACAGTTTCTCCACCACGTAAGGCAGGCCATGGTTCAAGTCCTTCAAACCAACCAAGTTACAAGACCTTACCTGTAAAGTTAGTTACAAAATGTGCAATAAAACTAAAAGCGAAGAAAATAGTGATATTAAAATAATAAGAAGATAATTTAGTGATGTTAGTTAATAATTAGTAAAGTACACAGTAAGAGATACACAGATGCTGAATAGAGACAACGATTCGCTAAGAGACAATTTTATACATAAATCGATTCGGTTTCACTCATAAAGACAGATTTAAAATTTTGTCTTTTAAGGAATTTTCCACTTAACTAATTACAGCAACTTTGTAGTCTCAAAGACAAAGAAAGCACACACTTGATGTAAAATATCGTATCAGTTACATTACAAGCATTTTGGGGCTAAAAAGCTACCGAATACGACTGAATCTTGAAAATCTTTCAAGTCACCTCACGGTCATTTAGTCAAGCAACTAGGTATGTGGAATAATAAAACACTCACTATACCTACTTAGATAGTGTTCAAAAACATAAAATAGTAATTATTTTAACACCTTGCATTGTAACTTAAACGACATGTTCGTTCCTGCTAAAACTGTACCAAGATTTGTTCAAGAAATATAAAGGAGTAGTCCTGCCCAACCCGGAAAGGGATAGGTTAAAGGTAATACCTATTCCTCCGCGTGCAACTGATACGATATTTTACGAAATAATTTTAAACAAAAAAAACCGACTTCAAATTAGCAATATTTTAAAAGTATTCTGTTTACTGAATGTAAAATCTTGACTTCATCAACAAATTACCGAAAACGCCGTACATCTCCATATAAAATTTGAAGAGTTCCCTCGATTTCTCCAAGATTCCATCATCAGATCCTGGTTTCGTGCCAATGGGACCAATTTCGAGTTATACCCTTTCGACTAAAAAAAAAATTTTGAAAATCGGTCCACGGGTTTTCGAGTTATCGAGTAACATACACACAAAAAAAAAAAAAAAAAAAAAAAAAAAAAAAAAAAAAAAATTAGGTCGAATTGAGAACCTCCTCCTTTTTGAAGTCGGTTAACAAATAGATAAAATGTTACATAAAGTGACAGTTAACATGGTTATTCCCATAAAACACCAGCTAGATTATGCCAGGTCACCTTAAACCAGCTATTCCCATCCGAAGGAGGTGGTTGAAGTACCGTACGATCTTACGCTGCACATATGGCATGGTCTGGTTCAAATCTTTGAGACCTACAAGTTGACAATTCCGTACCTGGGTGGGCAAAAAACATGCGTAACTTCTCCTAAAATTTAATTAAAATTAGTGCAAAAAAGACTTTAACATTAGGGTTATAACCTTTGTATTGCAATAGCAAACATATCTTCAATTTGACTTCATTATGATTGGATAGAGACAGAAATTGTGACCCAGCAGCCGCACAGTGTTGCGGCAGTAGGAAAAAAACGAAAAAACAAAAATGTAGGTAGATCAAATACAAACATTATTTATTGAACTTATGTTAATAATGTATCATATTATGCCAAAAACGAGGATACTTTCTCACAGAAACATTGCTAAAACGCTTGTCAAAGTTTAACAATTTATTTCTGAGACGTTTAAGTGATTTCGAGTTGGGTGTTTCAAACTACGATTTTCGGATACAAACTA
Source organism: Adoxophyes honmai (assembly GCA_005406045.1). Taxonomy (NCBI): domain Eukaryota; kingdom Metazoa; phylum Arthropoda; class Insecta; order Lepidoptera; family Tortricidae; genus Adoxophyes; species Adoxophyes honmai. The sequence goes on from BHDV01065616.1 coordinate 12,937, forward strand.
TACTATTATTAAAATTGCAACATGGATTCTGTAGACCAAGGTATTGTCTTGTAAAAACGTTTTATCTAATTGAAATATTACAAACATTTTATAAAATACGGAATATTTAAATGCACAGCTTCAATACAGGAGGAAATTTTTCTTCTATAGACCTTTAAGTATAATATTCCACTTCGTGCCGCCATAAAATGTTAGTGACAGTGAAGTATTTACCTTATATTACTGGAATATAAAACGCAAAGTTGCAACTTTTTGCAAACTTTGACTGTAATAATAATTGTTTACCGCAGGGCATATTGTTGAAGGAGCTTGTAGCGGTTATATTTCGAAATCCATCGAAAACTTTGGACAGAAAATGCACAAATTTATTAGAATTTGTAAAACAGAAGCTAAATTACCCGCCAACATACCAAAATTAAGTAAAAGGAAAGGTTTCGACTTCCGTCCATCTTCCGTCTGTCCGTCTGTCTACGGGCTGTATCTCACGAACCGTGAAAGCTAGAGAGTTGAAATTTTCACAGATGATGTATTTCTGTTGCCGCTATAACAACAAATACTAAAATAATAATAATTATAATAATTAAGGGGGGCTCCCATAGAAAAAACGTGTTTTTTTTTGCTGTTTTGGGTCTATTTAAATAACTGTAACAGGTAAATACTTGATATGGTCACATAATATTTAATTAAATATTTACTTTAAAAGAAAGTAATTAAATTAAAATAAAATTAGTATTTAAGGGGGGCTCCCATACAAAAAAACCTGATTTTTTGTTGTTGTTTTGTCCGACTCGCACTTGGCCGGTTTTTTTATGTATAATTCTTCATTCTGTACCATATAAAGATAATTAGTCAACAATAAACCTTAAAAATAATTTCGTCCCCTACCTACTATGGAGCCGCAACACTGTGAGCCGGCAGGTAGATGTAACGGCACCATTCCGTGTCTAGTTGAACTAAGCCAGATAATAAGAACCAGGTTGATCATTAAGAACAAAGTCAATTAGGCAACGACGTGACGCACACAATGAGTTTTCGGCATCGGCTCCATCTCAACTCGACCTTTTCGATATTCTTTTGTTTGAAACTGCCAGTTTCTCTACCAGTCACTTTACCAGTGTTTTTCAAATATTGTTCTGGCATGGCCTGGTAATTTTCACACTACGCATACTTAGACCACTTAACACTTATAATGAAAAACTGGTTTTTTAAGTAACATAATATACTTTTAAGGAATATCGAAAAACTGGTATAACTGGGAATGTGGATTTGGGTATTGTCGCTTGGATCAATAAACACAGAAGATAAATAGGTACCCACGCATTGGTTAACCTTTTTGGACAAACCTTTCTGCCGTATTCAGTTGATTACGATGTACATTACATTTAGCGCCTGCCTACGTAAAATTAACTGCGTTGCTACAAACACACGTGCATTGAGCACAACAATAGTTCATATTTCACGCTAACACGTTTACAGGCGTATTATTCCGAATTATATACCTATGGCTGCCCTGGTACAGCTTCTGCGGTGTTTATTGATCAGAGGTTAGATGCCTGTTGACAGCGGGCCGACAAGGCAAGGCGTTGACGTTCCGGTGTTGGTAGTTACGGGACTGAATACTGAACATTTAATACATACATTCCATAGGAGTAGGCAGAGACTACTTTGTTCCACTTGCTTCGATCCTGACATACCTCTTTTGCTTCATCCTCATTCATTAATCTCCCCATTACATGCCTGTCGGTTTCGGGTACTCTGGACCTGACCTGTTTCTAAAACGTCGCGTTTTTTTTCACGGAACGTCCCTCTAGGTCTTCCCCTCCCAATGCATCCATTCACATTCCCCGTATTTTGTTTCGTAAATCTCCTTATATCCATCCTCTCTATGAGGAACTAACTAAGCATGCTTTTTGTGTCTAGGGTAGAAAAGAGTATGCTTAGTTGGTTTGGAACCTGTAATCCCTGTAAATATTGTCGGTTAATTCAAAAAGGTCTACCTGAGCAGCGTCATTGTAGTTCTCAATAGAGCAGTACGGGTGGTGGAAATGCTCCTGAGTGTAAGGGACCGCAGGATAAGAGTAGTTCTGGAAGTTGGCCGTACTTCCAGCGGTACCGACGTTGTTCTCATTGTCCCCCGTCATGTGGTTAACCACAACGTCTGCGTAAATCCTACAATAATAAAAGGAAAATTATAATTAAAGTAAAACAACTGACAACGGCCATTAATTACACCAGGACCAGACCATGAAAGAAACAAATGAATTGCGTCAATGCATTCAAAATTTCGATAGGTAAGTAAGTACCTAAACTCTTTATTGTACAAAAGGAAAGAACACGAAATAAAAAACGATAGGTTAAGGGTAGTTCATTTTGAAAGTGCATTCATTACATACACTTACGGATTACCAAAGTTGTGAATTCAGTCCCAGCTCTGAACCATTTTCTTTGAGCATTTCATAAACTAGTTCTGAAATCTCACCTGACTCCAACGCTGTTGCACCTGATCGTCATATTCAACAAGTCTTCAACGTCACCGGAACGTGTCTTTAGCTTGTAAGACATTACTTGGTAACGCTCATACCAAGTTCTTTTGCCGTCTGATAAGTGTAATATCAGATTCTCAGAGGGCGGAGAAATCTAAAATGCAGTCGATCAATTTAAATGATAACTCCCACGCCCACGTGATCATTTTGTCCAAAACTCTTCAAGTCAAACGAATTAGCTCGATGATGAGGTATTAGACAGGCCATAATAGCAAATAATACACCAACGAGATGAATGGATGACCTAGTTAAGGTTTAATGTTACGAGTTCAAGATGGATACAGGTCCATCTCGCCAATAGATGGAGGTCTATCGAAGATTACACTTCTATGAACAGTAAAAATGGGAATGTTGCAACCCGGTATTTTATTTTGATTGACCGGTAGATACCGATACCCGGTCGCGACGGTGAGGAAATGCTGCCTTAGATAAACAATAGGCTCATTAACTTCCTCTTTAAATACATATACGTGTAATTGAAGACTTTCAAGACCGTATAATTCTGAATACATAATCAGACTCACAGTCGCAAAAGAACTCAATACTTAAAATGGACGATTCCGTAGTTATGGCCTACTCGTTATTACCTACTTAACAATCAGCGAAATGAACGAATAACTACTTAAATAAACCGATACTTAAGTAGATAACAGTCAACACAATAAAATTTTATGTCCAATTCATTACCATGATAAGAATTTCAGCCCCACACGGAATGGAAAAAAGGAACGCACCTCGTGAAGGAAATGAGAAAATTGAATTCATTCACGCAGCTTGTCTTCGCATCTCGCATAGATTATTTATTAAGATTGGATATTGGTAATTTTACAGGCTGACAACTCAGTAAGTCGGGTGATAGGGTGTTAGCTGCAATTGTTTGAGACATCGCTAAGTATTAAATTTATTTCGAGTTTGAGCAACTGAACAGTCGGATCGTGCTCGAATAAAATGCTAATTACCTAGAGAAAGAGTTTCATCGATTACTGTCAAACATTTAAAGTAGGAAGATTTACATTTTTACACCTGACATAGTCCGTAAATCATTTTATAAAATACCTACTCCCTAGAAATAAATGAGAGCTTCAGTATTGTGTAAGAATTATCTTGACTTTCGTCTACTCGTGATCAAACTTAAATATCATAACACTCACACATCTAGAACATTTTCGCAAAAAAACACAAGTATCATAATTATGTTCCGGATTTTAGCTAACTAAGTAAATGGATATTACGAGGCAAGATATGACAAAAATAACAATGGGTCGAAAGTAGGTCTGGTAAAAATGTTTGCTAGCATTTAGTAAAAGTAGGGATCCAGCTTCCCTTCAATGAAGAAAAGGTTCACGCCTGAAATAATCAACTAGTCAAAGTAAAACTTAAAGAAAATAGTAAGCGATATTATTCTGATATCCTACCTGAACACCTCCGAACCCCTTTGGGCCAAGGAATCTCTCACATTCATCAGCTATGTCTTTGTATTTCCATTCGAACAGATGGACGATGGTGGACCGGTCAGGCCACTGGTTGGTCCTCCCGTGATGGTCGCAAGTCACTGCCCCGAAAAGGGCTAGTATTGCTAATCGGAGCAACATCTCCTGCAAAAACAATGACCATTGCATAGAATATGGAAGTATGGAGTTGTATGGAATAGGAATATGGAGCATAGAACAGTTTGCTGTTTTAACATACAAATAGTAGGTATTGCTAACATTATGTAAGACCGAAAACGCGTGGGCTAATTTTAGATGCCTTTTAAATTAGGATTACTCTTCCGTTTTAATTTCCTTTTAATACTTATTTCGGGATGAAGTAGGTACATTTTATGTATTATTTCTTGTGAAATGAAAATGGGAAACCAATCGAGAAGTAGATAAAATATCCACGGTAACAAGTAGGTAAATCAATTAAACGAAATTTTAAAGTAAACGTACGAAGAGCAAAATTGATTCAAAGGATGGTTATACACGTACTTTCATCAAAGTATCAACTCGAACTCGATAAGATCTGAGTTTTTGCATCTAAAGTTACGCTAACTTGACACTGGGACAATGACTGCAACAAGGTTCTACAGTAATATATGCGAACTTGTCACGGTTCGGTCTAGAATTAATTAACGACAAGAGAATGCCCGCGTGACATTTCAACAGCAAAAAGGTGACGAAGTGATCCAAGTGGGTCAGAATGGTTATTTAAAATCGATTGGTCATCTAATGACGGAGCTCGATAGTCTTGGACAAAGCGATTATTCTTGATTTCTTAACTACGACGCTGTCATATTAGATAAATAAATTAGCGAATGTACACAGGAAATTATACACTTTAAAATAAATAAAAAACACTAGCATTTTTTCTCTTCGTATAAAAGATGCTAAAAAATTAAAAAGTATCATTCAATCATCCAGCCTTATTGCGTCCCACTGTTGAGCACAGACCTCCTCTCAGTATGAAAGGGCTTGGGCTGTAGTTCCCGTGCGGGCCCAGTGCGGATCGGGAACTTTAGGTACACACAACATAGAATTACTTCGTCGTTGTGTGCATGTTTCCACGCAATGTTTTCCTTCACCGAATAGCACGTGGTAAATATCAAATTCGATATCGCAAATAAAATTCCGAAAAATTCATCGGTGCGATGCTTTCAATTGATCGTGGTTAATTTAAACATAATAAAAAATCGTTGGCGTATAAATAATATTAATAATTATAATTATAATTTAATATATGGCTACATATTCCTACTTACCTAGCCAAAGTTCTGATTATTCTGACACTTCAATCTCGACGCACTATATAATATTCGCGTTCACAATACAACTTAGTTCCGGTCGCGCGAGTTGATTCTTACGTATTACAGTTCCAATATTACAATGAACTTCCTCGTAATTTAAATGCTAAACGACTATTATTTCCATCGTACTATAAACGCCCGAGTTGCATTACTTAGGTGACGGAATAAACGTGATAGCTATACAACTCAATAATACGTGTTTACGCTAACATCAAGTCCGCATGAATGGGTGTAGGTCATCGTATTTATCTCAAGTGTGGTAAACAATAAACTTTTTTGTGGGTTTTTGTTGAGAGGTGTGATATTGGTTTGTAAGATTAGGTGTTACCTACTTACCAAATTGTTTGACATTGTGCGTCCTTGGGTTGTCACTTCGTTTGGATATGTTTGATCGGGGTTAACGTTAACTTAGAGTTACAAGTACAAATAAGTAAAGCTAACTTGCACCAGGCTTGATTGAATATAAAAAAAAATAAGAGGAGTTTAGAAAAATAGGCTCCTAAGATCACCTTTAGCGCTTTGGAAGGACCATCATTGCCAATAAAAATGTGGCAAAAAAGCGATGCGCGAAAATATCTCCACCACTTAAAATCTTGCCGTTTATTTCCAACCAGTACCTACGTCAATTTAACCCTCGTGAATGAAACTTACATGTCTTGGAACTCGATATAGTGCATTTTAACCTAAGTATAAAATCATCAATCAATTCACAAAATTTTCTCCAGGCAATATCAAGAAATCTTAAAAAAAAACGACACAGCAGCGCCAATCCCGTACCTTTACCTAATGAAGTAGGAAATATACCGATGCTAAATCACCTAAATAACTTAGAGCACCGAAAGGGTCACTACATCTCGACAAGACGAATTGCCGTAACGATACCCCACCTTGTATAAATCTCACTAAATCTGCAATAGGGCCCCAAGAGGCTGTAATGGTGTTGCGTTTGCTGTCGAGAATTAAATACGACCCAGAAGGGACTGCTTGGATAAATCTTAGTTTAGTTCTCGATATTGCGAGTTTCTGGGCATAAAAAAAGATATTGCTACTAAAAATCAAAAACGCAATCGGTACTTATAGTAAAAAATTACGCATTTTTTTTTCATTCCCTCACATACTTTATTCCGTTCCATTATTTTTACATCGAAAGAAATCATAATTCTGTATATGTAAGAAAAAAAAATTGGCAGCTTTTTTTAAATGGCCCAAATATAAAATGAATCTTGAAACAGCCTTGCGTGAATACTAACGGAATAATTCATCGAATGTTATTTTATTATGACTGTAAGTTGACGAGATGCTGACAGTCTATAGAACTAGACCCTGTCATTGTGAACAATTAGGGTGACCGCACCAGTAATGGACATAGAACCAGTAATGGACAATGACTCTTATTTATTACCCACTAAGGAAAAGTCATTTGTTTTACAACAATCAATTCACAACTCTATGGTCTTTAAATTATGAATGAAGTGTCCATCACTGGTGCTTGTCAGCTTAAACCGTCCATAACTGGTGCCGTCACCCTACTCGCTGTCGAATGATGTCTTGATAAAGACAAACACTCGTGCAACATGATTCTACTGAATCACAAACTAATAAGTCGAGGTATTACGATTCGAAGAGAAATCTGGTTTTAAGAATAAACTTTTATTACATGACACTGAAGTCTTACTTAGATAAGCACAGGTATAATTGACATAAATCAGAATTACATTCAACTGCTTACATTTAACTACTTATAACCTTAACCAGATTCTTTCTTTTACAGTCCATTTTATTGGTGTCATTTGGCCACTTAAATGCATCATTATTCAAATACATATTAAGTACCCTAAACATAACTTATCTAAGTAGGTGAAATAAGTACTTAATTCGTACAGTCGCGAACCGGTATTGTTGACCCACTTACCAATGTTTGTAACTTGGTCGTGTAATACTAATCCAATGGCTAACATCTAGTCGGTCACATCGGTCATTGAGTACACGTCTAAATTGCGAACAGTGCCAAGTGGTTCAACAATCCCGGTTCGCGACTGTACAAAATAGAACATCATTTTGTGCCTTTTAGTTATTGCACAAATTTTCACACAAAATACGATCAAATATATCAGTTACATCATATACCGCATACACTTGTATTGAAATAATGCGTAGAACATGCGTACAATAGCAACTATGAATGATAATTGTTAGTACCTATTAGGTACTGATTCTTTTTGAAATATGGCAGAATGGCGAACTCCTTTTCTTAAATAACAACATTTAATAATTTACCAACATATAACATTTAGTAAAAAATTGTGTACAGAGTGAGTACAGCATTTAATTCGGTCCGCTTTTACTCTACCAGTTAAGTACTTTGTCGCAGTAAATAACAACATTGAAAGTTTTCAAAGTGCCACAACAGTGAATGTGACAAGTTACTAACGAGCTTAACTACTTCTGAGGCTGAACGAACCGTTACACATTATACTTACCTACTACTATAGTAGACAATAATAATGTTATATAATTCGTTATAACAATAATTAATATCACTACGCTGATTTATCATGACAGCAGAAAAGTCTTCAAATAATTTTAATTCCAAAATCATATCAGGTATCTATTTAGGTCCCTTTCACAAAAAAAAACAATAAATAGTGCCAAGAGATACTTTACCACACATCGTATTATTAAGATGAAAACCACATAAATGTAATGATGACTTGTCTTCACATTTAGCTCTAAGTAACTTTAGGCGTAATTTTTACTATTTACGCCGGTTTCTTTTTAATTGCGATACATGCGAGAACGATGGAGAGTCAAAGTTTATCAAATATCCACGGTCGTGCATTGTGGGTACCATCAAACCAACTGATTTCAGACCCACCCTAAATCATATTCACAGCAAATGCAAATTCCGTTGCTTGACATAGGAAGTCTTTAAAACGTTTATTGTAACAACGTTTTGAGGTTGTTTAGAAATCATTTCATTATTAATTCAACTACAATTGCAAACCAAGTTCAAATAGAAAGATAATATTTGACTTTTACAGCTTGTTGTTATGCTACCAAAAATTACTACACCTGTCCATCTCCCCTTCGTTACCAATGATAATTTTTCGTTACAAACTCTCGTTAATATTAAATGACTGGTATTCTACGCCTACTCTTGATCAAGATTGAGTTTTGCTGTCTAAGTATACATAGTTCAACACCTTATAATTCTTCTTTAGTGCAAATATTTTTTCTTTTTTTTTTTTTCAACAATATAGGTCATTCTTAAAATCATAAAAGTAAATTTTCCTTCTCGAACTAAAATATTAATCAGTCTTGCAAACGTTCATACGTACTAAGCATCAGTTTGGAATATTAAAGCCAAATATCAGTTTTAACGTCTTTCTTTCAGACCATCTCATCGTTATTTAATATAGTACAATATAGTAGAAATACAATTAGGTAAAAATAAATATTTATCCTCCAATTTACTATAATGAACTTCTTTTTATCACTTTATACTTATAACTACTGTATGTATGTATGTAATTAAAATTATACTAGTAGTAATAATAAAATTGCACTTGAGTTTCATCTGAAATTGAAGACATATTTTTTTTATTCATTATTTTTACAGTTTAAACTTGTTCAAAAATCTATACTACCAAAAGACAAAGAAGTCCATTTGTATTTATCACACTAAACGTTTTAGACGTTTTCTTCCCGTGCGTGTCGTAAGAGGTCGACTCTGGGAAAGGGTTAGTGTATTGTGGGCGATGGGCTAGCAACCCTTCACTGCAATATCACATTTAACCATCTGATTACCCTGGAATTGCTGAACGTGGCACTGGATTTTTTAATTCATGTGCTCCGCCTACCCCTCTTGGGAATACAGGCGTGAGAATATGTATGTATGTAAAGTTTTAAAGGTTTATTAACTCTCATATATGTAATTAACAGGGTAATTAAATCGATAAGTTTCTGGGTCAGTCTAGTATCTAAAGAGTACAATTTTAGTGTTCCAATAATTTACACTACGCTCTATGGCAGTGCCGCACTACATTCTCAAAAATCCGAAATAATTTACAAGACATGAATACTTATGCTAAAATGTATTTACTGAAGAGGCATTACAATATAACTCAACAAAGAGGTGAGAAATCTAGGCTAGCCGGATTTTACTTAATTTTTACATATACCGTCAGTCATGTAATAATCGAATAAGAACTTACGCAAAAAAAGGACGCGTCCGTATGCCTCTATTTAAAAAATCATCCACCTACAGATCTAGTGCATGTTTTACCATCATGAATTCTAGGAATACGACGGCACCCGAGGTGTCAGTCAATTATAATAATATCAATTCAGCTTAAATTACGTCCGTCCCTCATTGATGGGCACGGGTCTACTCCGAATATAAGAAGGTTTGGGCTGTAGTTCCCACGCGGGCCTAGTGTGAATTGGGAACATTGAGTTACTTTTGTCAGCCAATTATTCTATTAAAATGGCATTTTCATAGGTACCCATTAATATGGAACATTTTAATTCAATATGAAATGTCACAATGATAAAGAAAGAAAAAGAACTACGAAATCGTCTGATAAAATGCGATGGAAACATTTTGCGCTACACCTGTAGGTATTAGATTTAGACACTAACTAGGAAGTTAACATATCGGGATCAGGCCATACGAATAAGTCAAGTTACCTCGGTTTAGTGGCTAACACCGGTCAGCGCCAGCGCTTCAAACCGACATATATTATATCTATAGTATAGATATCGCCACGAGAGTTGCGGTGAATGGTTATGGTTACACACACTGCTACATAGACTACTAATAGCGAATGAACGAACGAGTGAATGAAAAAGTGCACAAACGAATTATATATTTTCGAAAAATAGGTAAAACAAACGGCCAGAAAATAAAGATATGCTTTACTTAATAGTTTTATTAGTCAATTGACACATCTTCTTTCGATTCATTGAGATTTATTTCAAGGTTTTCGTACAAACTATCAACAAAACGCAATAGATAATTGTCTGAAGAGGTTCGATAACGAAATGACGAAGTAATGAAAATGTATGTAAAAACAACAAGTACATAAATAATTTACGATTAATATATTCATCTGTCCTTTACCTATTCATTCAGATAAATATTCATTTGAATACAACTAATATAACTGTAGGTACATCAAATTGTAACTAAATAATTTGGAAAAATCTTAAATCAATCTTGCAGTTTGCTATTTTGCTATCGGTACGAAAGAAGAACACAAATTTCAAAACCTCGCTATCATTACATGCAATGTTGAATGTGAGCGTGGCCTCAACTCTCGTGGCCATACCTATATGTCAAATGGCCATTATCTAGGTCCAAAGTCACCAAAACTATTACTTTCCTGGTGTTTCTAGGATTACTCCAAGCTTGGGTCGAGGAAGAGATCGCTGGGTACCGCGTTCATGTTCGTGCATTGGAACGACCTCTTTATACTGACGTGGGGGTATTGCTCGCGCCAGTCTGAAACCTGCCGGGACAAAACATAATAATTTGTCAATATTTGTTGTACTGTACTCCACCATGTTTATTGTATTCTCTCTTTTTGTCGGTCTCAATAATTTAGTTTCCTCTCTGCCTCTTAAAGGTTGGCTGTAAGAGATGGCTTAAGGGATAAGTCCGCCTTTGTACTTCGCCATTTCACTTGTATATAATTTTGTATTTTGTGTTTTTTCCTTTGGTACAATAAAATGTTTACTTACTTACTTACTAATACGGGCACGTTAAGTTATACTCCATCTTTTTTAGATACTAAAATGACAACGGTGTTGTTTGTTTTTGTAATTATAAAAGTACTGTCTCCACTATTGTAAGTTAACGATAAATAAAATTTTGTACCGATATTTGTAGGTAATCTATCCCTTAAAATAATCAAATAAATTTTGAAATTTAGTTGATTATGATTAATATAGTGAATGTCTTCGTATAATAAAATGTGGTATCATTATTATGTGAATTTGACATTTGCACTAGTCAGTTTAGTATTCTTATTTTAATAGACCCACCTGAGATTCTTCAATTTGGTCGCAGAAGCTGACGTCTAGCAGTTTCAGTTCGAAACATTCTGCTAAGATCCTGGAAAAAAAATGTTGTTTCACTAACTTTATTAAGGTAGGCAGAGCACACAAAACCCGACACTGACAAAAAATTGCCATTTCACGCTTCGCAGCCACTTCTAGCATAAGTTTAGGTTTTGAAAACAAATGGGATAGGTATAATAGTGACGAGTTTCTAATCTTAGACAATTATAACTTAAGACACAGTAATAAAACTTACATACATACACACAATCACGCCTATATTCCGAAAAGGCAGAGCACACCAAACGTAACAGACAAAACCATGATTATGACTATTTCACGCTTCGCAGCCACTTCTAGCTTAATGTTAGGTTTGAAAACAGATGGAAGAGGTACAATAGTGACAGGTTGCCAGCCAGACGCCTAAAGCATACCTAAACCTATTTCCTTTGTCGCCTCTTACGACATCCACGGAAGAATTGGAGAGGTGTTATTCAAGACCCGAGACCACACGGGCAAATAAAGCGTTCCACACACTAAGCAGATACGGTAAGATATCTGTTACTGAACAGATATCTGTCAATATCGCTTCCTATACAATTCAATGAGCTAACACACACAGCGCAGATTATCGTTATCTGTAGGCACCGACAAATGGAAAGATGAAATGTATACGCAGATTAAATATCATCGTATATGTGTAGTCTGTGACGAGCTTAAAACTTACATACATACGTACATATTCTCACGCCTGTATTCCCAACAGGGGTAGGCAGAGCAGATGAATTCAAAAATCCAGTGCCACGTTTAGCAATTTCAGGGTAAACAGCTGGTTAAACGTGATATTGCAGTGACAGGTTGCTAGCCCATCGCCCATATACACTAACCCCTTCCCAGAGTCGACTCTTACGACTCCCACGGGAAGAAAGGGGGAGGTGCTATTCTAACTCGGCACCACACGGGAAATAAAACTTACGAGTCAATAATATCAGATGTGACGGCCCGCACACCCAACAGGTCCAGTTGGGTCAGTTTTGGAATCCTTGGCAGGAGAGCCCTAAGATCCCTGTCGCAGACGCCTCTTAGGGCGCCCAGGAACAACTTGCGGAGCTCCCCTCCGCTCAGCCAGGCTAGCCACTCGCCGGAACCGCCGGCTTGGAGACTGGAAGTATAAATCGTTCATACAAAAACATAAAAAGAAAGAAGGAAATTTACTAACACGAATTTGACACAGTTTTTTTTTAACCTTTCTAAAAACACATTATTAAGCTATACGACTAAAAAACTATTTAGTCCGTCAGATAGATTAACCAAAAAATATTAAACACATATTTTTTATTTTCTTTGACAAACAGAAACCGGCGATCGTGACGTCACAAGCCCCCACTCCGAAGTTTGATGATCTATAACTTTATCGATGTTTAGCTGTACTGTATAATGAGATTAATGAGTATTGGCTCTATACCACTCGCGCACTCACGACGATCGTCTAGTCGGCCGACAGAAAATCCACTGCAACCACTCTTATTAACAGTTGGTTAGAAACTAGCAAATAGAGAATAGTCGGCAGACTGTTGGCTAGTACGCACTCATCACTGACTGAACTTTTTAGTTGGCTTGGTGTGCGACCCGACTAAACTGTCGGCCAATAGAAAAATCAGGGGTTTGCGGAGGCTCTATATGCGAGTATCAGAGTATCAATAAGACTATCTTACCACCATCCGACGTCCAACTCTTGCAAGTTCTTGCAATTACCCAGCGCCCGTATACCGATAGGCGTCAGCGAGTAGGACTTCCAGAAGTCCACAGAGATCAGGTTGGGGCAGTTTGAACCAAGCGCCAAGGCCACTTCGTCCATCGCCGATATCATTTTACAGGAACCTGGAAATTAGACGTGACTAAGAGTGGTGAACACAAATACATATTCATACATAAGGCTTGTATTCCCGAACTATAATGAAGTACGAAGTGAAGTATTACACGCACCGTAGCCACTTTAGCATAATTTTCAGGTAACAAGTCGATAAAAGAGATGGAATAGTGACTGATTGCTAGCCTATCGCCTAAATTTTAGGCCCTAAAATATACCTCAACCTATTTCCTTAGTCGCGTGGTCGCGTCTTTCCACCTCCACGATAGTAATAGAGGTAGTCAGAAAACATAATAACAAGTTGTTCATTTCCTTTTTTATCTCATACTTACTAGCTGTGCCCGCAACTGGTGGAATAATGACTAATTTCCCCGTTTTCCCCGCATTTTTCAATGTCACTTCGCTCCTATTAGTCGCAGCGTGATGTTATATAGCCTAAAGCCTTCCTCGATAAATGTTCTATCCAACACAAAACGAATTTTTCAATTCGGACCAGTTGTTCCTGAGATTAGCGCGTTCAAACAAACAAACAAACAAACTCTTCAGCTTTATTATATTAGTACAGATGATTCTAAAATTAAGAGCACAACCGGCACAGATAAATATTTTCACAAAAATCTTACATTCAGTAACTTTTTTGACATAGTTTGTAAAAAACTGGGTTTTTTTCAACGATTCTTAAGTTTTTTTTTATTAACGAGTCATACCTCCTTCACCAATGTTTAAACCTAAAATACTTGCTACTAGACATAATTTTTACTATGAATCGTTTTGTGTACTTTACCTGCCTACATAATACAGGCGCGATGTTTATAAATATAACTGATATAACGTATGTTATGTATGAATTTAAAAGAACATGGCAACTCACCAACATTCAGATGCTGCAGGTCGGGATTGGACAGAACTACCGCGACGGTGGCAGTCGTCGTTATATCCGTCCTGTACAAGTCCAGTCGCTTCAGCTTGGTCAAGAGCGAGAGGCACAACCAGTCGGTACAGCCTTCTACTGAACGAAGGCAGAGCTCTGAAAGCGTTAAACAAGCCACTATTATCTTTGAACATGAATCTACAGTGACTTACAATCAAATGGAAAACACGGTCAAATCAAGTTTAGAAGCCGCTTTGTTTGCGACGGTGGTACGCATTACGTGTTTGGCAGCAACCTAGGTGAAGGACTAAGGACTAGCCGGAAACATGTCGAGCTAATCTCAATATAAGACGTGAATTATCCATATAGGTCGTCTAAATTAGAAAAACATAAAAAAAAAATAGAAAATCGATAAAAGCAAATCATAAGGGCATAGCCACAACAGATACAATAATAATGTGAAAAAAAATTTTGCTCTAATGTCATTATTCACGGAGAAAACAGGGGACTACGTTTGTATGGAGAAGTGGCGCGACTCCTATCCTCTTAAGTTTAACGAGGAAATCACCTAAGTAATTTTAAGTTACAGATTTTATGTAAAACACCTGACGTCATCGTATTCCATTCTACACCAGAATTAAATGGTTATCTATGTCCATCATAAATCAAGGCATAAGTGCTAGTCTGAGTTAGATTTATAGGCACAAGATAACCTAAACCTCAAGGTCAGTCGGTTGCCGTGCCACTAATTACAAGATTTTATCTTCCTTAGTCGTTAGAATTAAGATTTACAAACAATTTTATCTTAGAAAAATCTAAGATTTTATTTTAAAATCTTCTTGTCACGTCTTTTAAAAGGATACCATACACACCGTGACATGCCGTAGCGTGTCAAGCCAAGTTCAAGTAACAGAATTTGCGAGCAGCAACATGACTAATATTTATATTGAGAATGTGAGGTTTTTTTTGGCAAGTATCCCTATTTCAATTAACAAGCCTATATTTTTAAAACAGGTCTAATTAGCTTAAATTTTAGTCTTTACACATATCGTGTTTTCTGTTTTTCCTAACCAGGCGTTTTTTGAAAGAGGTATCGCATTATACGAGCTCTTTACGCCACAGCATTCTTGGTACGTCTGGGGAAAAATGGCAGCTGAAGAAGTTTTATAAAACGAGATGGATATAGTCGCTAATACCATTGCCAGAGGTAACCCCTTCTACAGCGTATCCTATCTTTATTTATCCGAGTAAGAGCGTTACAAACCTTGTAAGTACATGGAGGTGTCAACAATTGCTCTTAGCACGTCGTTGTTAACGAATTTGCAGCAATTCATGCGTAGATGTGTTAACTCGCCGCCATTGTCTTTCAGGAAACTGTAAATTTGAGCAGATTAAATAAATAACCACGCCTCTTTCTATGCACAATACAATTGGGACGATAACTAATGCTGGAATAAATCTACGACATATTAGTTACTAAGAAAATTTTTAAAATTACGTGTTCGTCGAATACAAGGAAATCGCTTAAAAAGCGAGTTCACTAAAATCTGTATCTTGACAAACGTTCATAAATATATCTACATGAACCGTACATGATAAGGTATTTCGATATTTAAGTAAGCAAACAAAAATTATTGTACAAAAAAAATTATAAATCGTATAATAAAAAAAAACAATAAAGTAAACAGTTGAGATTGAGGGATCTCCTGTTGCCAATCTTTGTGTGATAGAGACGAAACTTAATTGAGGCCGACAAAAAGAGGCTACAATAAACGTAGCAAAATATATATACATACATACATATGTATATATCCTCACGCCTGTATTCCCGAGAGGGGTAGGCAGAGCACATGAATTCAAAAATCCAGTGCCACGCTTAGCGATCTCAAGGCAACCAAATGATCAAACGTGAAGCAAAATATGGTACACCTAAATTCACAAAATGTTACTGAAAAAAAATAATCTGCCAAGTGCGAGTCGGACTCGCGCACAAAGGGGAACCCCCCCTTAAATACTATTTTTTTTTAATTTAATTATTTATTTTTAAAGTACATATTTAATTAAATATTCTGTGAGCATTTTAAGTATTTACCTGTTACAGTTATTTAAATAGAGCCAAAACAGCAAAAAAAAAACACGTTTTCTCTATGGGAGCCCCCCTTAATTATTATTATTATTTTGATTTTAGTATTTGTTGTTATAGCGGCAACAAAGTTACATAATCTGTGAAAATTTCAACTCTCTAGCTTTTACGGTTCGTGAGATACAGCCTGGTGACAGACAGACAGACAGACAGACAGACGGACGGACGGACAGCGAAGTCTCAGTAATAGGGTCCCGTTTTTACCCTTTGGGTACGGAACCCTAAAAACATTTATGAACGATTCTCAGTATGGATAAGTGAATTCATCACCAAATTAGAAGGAAATGTATAAAATGTGCTCGGGTAATTATGATAAACCTTACAAAGGGATACTTTTATTAGTTGGCAAGGTTCTGGCACGATCAACTGAACTAGCTAACGGTGCAAACTGGTAAAACTTTCATAAGGTTAGCCGTATTCAAGGGACGTCCTATGAAAGGCTTCTATCGAGAACATGATTTGAGGTGTTCAATACTTAATCGTCCCCAGAAACAATGAAATATCACCTAACTCTTATTTTGAGAAAGCATATAACCTGAAGAATATTGTGAGAGTCTGTGGCGCACTAAAAGTCTGCATGGATTGTATGCATTGTGCGCCGGACTTTTTGCGCGACGTGTGCGTTACTGCATATAACTTCATAGGTTTTATTTTCGCAGGGCCTTAAAAACTTGCAAATGCCCGTTTTATTGCAAGTCAAAGGTAAATACTTCTTCTAGACTAAACATACAACTTAATGCCATGAAATTTTCAATGAATTCCATTCTAACAATAGACCAATGTTCATATAACACCCAAGGTTGATAAAAAAAGCACATACGCTTGGAATAACTTAGAACCTTCGACACAATGACAGCCATATTGGTTTTGAAAAATATGTAAACGTAATTTATGTGGAACATGCCATTGTTTACATAATCAACATATTCAGAATTTTAAGTTTTGTCATAACTGAATCACCAAATTGTATAAAACAGTAAAATATTTAAAAACGATGTCTTTTCTAGATGTTGTAGTATTGTTCAGAATGTATGGAGACACAACTTATACGTTTTGGTAGTCAGCGGCAATATATTTGCCGTCAAACATACATTAAATTTGAAACATGAAACTACCTTGACACTCACTTATAATGAAAGTAATTACGGATAGAAGTCTTAAAGCTATGGATAGAAGGCTAGTCCGTGGCCATGCAAAAATTCAACACCATCTTTAAACTTTGTGGAAGAGTGGGACATGTCGAATAAAACTCTAACGACCTTACAGACATTTAGGGTCCAAAATAGAATTTCTTCACAGGGTTGTCAAATAGTCTAAGCTAAATCTTATCTAGAAACTTGTTTCTCACTCCATTGTCTATTTAATACAATACGCAGCGGCTACCGAGGGTTCTCGAAGGTATAGAAAATTTATCTAAATCAGTCCGTATCGCCATTTTATATGACACTAGCTGGGTGACCGAGCTTTACTCGGATTATTTTTTGCATACATTGAAATACTGGTAATACAAGTTGTAAAACTAATATCACATCATTTCGCTGATTAAAATCAGTTTTTACAGATCAAATTAATCCACTCCCACTACTCAGTCATCATTATTTGACAGTTAAAAAA
>BHDV01065616.1:31881-42322 GCA_005406045.1 Adoxophyes honmai
AATCGTTAGAGCCGTTTCCGAGATAGCTGGTATATATTTATAAATATATATACAAGAATTGCTCGTTTAAAGGTATAGGATAACGCATACTTATAAAGAAGGTGTTGTGAATGTGGCTGGGAAGACCTAGACGGACGTTTTAGAAACAGGTCAAGTCAAGAGTAGGTACCCGAAACCGACGAGCATGTATGAGGAGATTAATGAATGTGGATGAAACAAAAGAGGTATGTCAGGATCATAGCAAGTGGAACAAAGTAATCTCTGCCTACCCCTGTGGGAAAGAGGCGTGACGTTATGTATGTATACGTGTACTTAAATCACAATATTTTTAAATGAAATCGCACTCCAATTATCTGCGATAAAGCGGGGTCTCATTATCTTGTTTGCGAAGCGTGTTGCAAGATGATTCCAATTGGCATTGACATTGAAGTGCAACAATGTATCGATTGCGTACTTACTTAACGACGTAGTGGGGATGCACCATGTAATGGCTCCCACACCAAGACAGGTCCAACTTTTGAAGGAACTTGCAACGGCTCGACAGTGTTACCAGTACCTGAAATATTTTGATAGTAAAAAGACCAGAAAAGTCAAAATATTTTTTTACGGAGAAATTTATCACTATTTTACGCGGAATTCTTCATTGTGTATGGTTCGACACGCAATCGGCTATATTTTTTTGAAATGTCAGAATGATTGACTTACAGAACTATGACGTTATGTCTCAGAACACTTAAACGAATAACTTTTTTTTAATTTAGAAATTTTATGTTTTAGTTTTGTTCAGAATCACGTAAAATACCGATTTAAACGACAAAAAGTATCCTGCATAAAAATCTCCGTGATACGACTTTAGTTTATATATTTTGCAAGACGGTCGCGTTGCGTTTTAAACTCCAAGCATAGAATTTGTATGAAAATCATGGAAACTTTTACCTTTTAGATCGTTGGTGCTCTGAGTTTGAGCAAGAAAACATTAAATTTAGCTATTTTTAATTTTTTTTTCTGTAAAAATATGTATTGTAACCTCAGCCATCAGTGGCATTTCTCAAGGCTTCCTTTAGGTACACCACCCAGCTATGTACGTAGCTTTTTATGCGCTGTTTACCCCTTTTTTATCGGTAACCCACTACAGTCCCCGGCATCTAAGCTGGGAAAGTTTTACGTAGCGGGAGTAAGTTCGCGCACCGCTTTTTCCATGCAAACGGCTTCTACTTAAACCTTGCCAAATTACATTCCGCGGAGTGTTATCGTATTACAAACCTCAGACTGTACGCAATGCCAGTAAGGACGGAGATCGATGCTGCGATAGAGTATAGCGTCGGATGCTAGCCTGTTAAAATGCCTGTTGACCTGTGCACAGCGGCAGAGCGATTGCATGTCCAGATACTTCATCACGGAGAGTATGGTCTCGTCCTGTAACAAGTTTTAAACATCATCAACGAAGCCTTTTTCGATTAAGTACAATGGGGAGAACATAGACGTGATTGTATGTTGTTGTGATGTAAAATAAAAATTGTTATAAGTGGATCGAAACTAGATAAGGACTCTACCTGCCTCTTTTGGGAATACAGGCGTGATCATCTAAAGTATTTACACCCCCAAAATGCTGTACCAAGGGCAAATCAATGTGGATAAGATACTCAGTGATTAGCCCTTACAAAAAGACCTTTACGGAAATGCCTGATTACCTAATTACCTAAACAAGAAACATCAGCCTAAAGGTGCTGATACATTTGAACATGAACAATCACGTATTAGGAGCATTTGCGCGCATGTTACATAATCTGGTTAACGCTCACAAAATAAACAATGAAGTCCAGTGTTCGTTTCGAAAAAAAAAACAAATGAAAAGATGGCGCAAGGAATAGGGACAGCAGTCAATTAAATCAAAAAGTTAATCTAATTAAATTTAACTTTGGGAACGATTTCTAACTAAGTACCAAAAATTCCACTTTTAGTATTAGAATAAAATTTAGCCAATATTGCACCTGAGGTGGACATATTTATGTACGTGTTCCCTGAATGTTATCTCAAAGGCCGCGATAAAAAAAAACCTTACATAGAGAGTATACAATAAGTAGTTAAACTAACACAGACGAGTGAATGTCCTGTAGATTGAAGAACCTCGTGCGGGATCCGTCGGAAAACCAATATTACCCGCCAATCCCGCCTTGCTTATGGAATAAAACGCTTTAACAATTTACCCCAGTTAGTCGCAATAAAAATAACTCCAGATACCGCTTTAAGTTATGAATAACTTGTCATTTACGTTTACTAACCGTTTAGGTAAATCCAGATTGTTATTGTTATGGTTGAAATGAATAAAGTTCTAGAAAGGAGACCTTGCGGTGATACGGAAGCAACCAGTGTCTCAAATGTAAATTGATTATTATAATCCTTTAAAAGGAAACTAAATCCATTAAGTCAATTATAAAGATTACGCGGTTGAGTGAATTCAGTAAGGTGATTGAAAGTATATTTTTACTAGTGTCCGACCGAAGTTTCGGTTTCGGTTTCGGTTTCGGCCGAGTTTCGGCCAAAATTCCAGTTTCGGCCGCAGTTTCGGTTTCGGCCAAAATTGGCCGAAACTTTTGCCGAAACCGAAACTAATTTCGGAAGTTGTCGAGCACGTTCGCCTAACTTCGTCTCGCGCGGCAACGCTTTGGTGGACGCTAGTATCTCAGTTCAGGAATTGCCGTGCGCCGTTTTTATAGCTCTGTAGCAACATAACTTAGCTAGTGTGTAATCGCCCGACGCAATAATTCTTTAGTTAGAGATTATATTTCGATGGAACTGGCTTATTGTAAGATTTTGTTTCGTTTCTGTACTTTAATTATTTATTATACATATTATTATAATTTAATACTAAGACATTAACTTTATTACAAATGTTTACAAAATTTGTTAACAAATCAAATTACGTAGGTAGGTACAGACGGCCAAGAAATTGGTCTACCCCCATAAGAACGATGTTCATTTGAAATTCACGAAACAACAAGGTCTATTTCCCATTGCCATAATGTTATTGACAGTGACAACAGCTCCCTGATCATTATTGCATTGACGTCGCCTCAAGTGGTCATGTCAACCTTAGTGACAATTTGATCTTACAGAAAATTTTGTCAAAAGTGGTAGACCACTTTTTGGTCGACCGTACACGCAAAAAATAGATAACAAATGAAAAAGGCGAAGAGTTTAAGTTGTTACATTACCTACTTTGTTAGGGTTCAGTAGCCAAATGGTAAAAAAAGAAACTCTTAGAGATTCGCCATTGTCTGTCTGTCTATCTGTCCGTCCCTAGGTCACAGCCACTTTTTTCCGAAACTGTAAGAACTGCACTTTTAAAACTCGGTAAGTTGATGTATTCTGTGAACTGCATTGAGATTTTCGCACAAAAATAGAATAAAAACAATAGGTCGAAAATTCGAGAGACCCCATATACTGAAACTGGAAAAATATTCTTCATGAAACCTTTACGTGCATCTATAGATAGATTTTCAAAAATTATATTAAGGCTTCTAATTTTTTTTTCTAAACTGAATAGTTTGCGCGCGAGACACTTCCAAAGTCCCGTGCCCTCGCTAACTTCTAAAATAAGGGTATGAAAAAACTAAAAAAAAAAGTGAAGTATCTACATTTTACCATGCAAACTTCCATCAAAAATTTATTTTAACTAGATCTAGTAGGCAGGTAGCTTTCAACTCAATTCGCCTTTAATTTACCGACCTACTCAATGGTGCGGAACCCTTCGTGCGCGAATTTTAATATATCTATTGTTTCAATTTTGTCTCCTAATTAATCTAGCATAAATAATCGGTAAAATGCACCAAATTTTATGGAATTTTATACTTGACCACGTGAGTTTCGGTTTCGGTTTCGGTTTCGGCCGAAACTGAAGCCACGGCCGAACATTCGGTTTCGGTTTCGGTTTCGGCCGCAAAACCAGTTTCGGTCGGACTCTAATTTTTACCCTTTGTAGATACAAGGTTAGGTTTTTTTTACTGGTGTATCAGTATCCTTTTAAGCAAATTGCCGGTATACCCTGATATGTATTGTGTCTGGGATGAGTGGCGGTGGCAGAGGCGAGGTACCAAAGACTGCAGGGATACATACATACATACATATTCTCACGCCTATATTCCCAAGAGGGGTAGGCAGAGCACATGAATTCGAAAATCCAGTGGCACGTTTAGCAATTTTAGGGTACCTAACCAGGTGGTCAAATTGATCACACTGCAGGGATACCGGGGAATAACATCACGTATCGCTATGATGTTACTTCGCACGCCTCTCATTCCGAGGTATGGTCGTGCAAGAGGCTGTAAAACTAACAGTATATCCCAATATTCAATCTATCGGTTTAGCTTATTAGAGATAAGAGGAGTTTGATTCCCGGATAGCACAGTGGTACAGAATTAGGTCCCGGGTTCGATTCCCGGTCGGGGCAGATGTTTGTATGATGAATACGACTGTTTGCTCTCGATTCTTAGATGATTATCTTGTCAAATAAGTTTATCCGTTGACGTGTATCTACAACACAGGCATACCTAGGTGATTGATTTAAATGGTCCAATGACATTATTGTTATTATTTATAGAGATAGGATCGAAAATAACACTACGCCCGTACATTATCTGTCGTCTTCCTTATTGTAGTAGGTAAGCTAAACTATCAAACTATCGACAAATTAAATATTGGGTCTAACCAAAACCATAGACTGATGATGTGATGATGAACGTTTGACAGACATACAGAGAAACGGGCAGTTACTGTTACTACGGTTTTGTTATACACTATGGATCCAAGAATCTGTAAATAAAGAAGATTGACAATGAAGAAAAAAGGGTGTTATTTCTGCGGCAGTATATTTTCATACAATACCATTGTAGGATAGGAAAACTGAATAACGATATCAATCTTGTGTTATGGCTCATTGAGTTTTGTCTAGGTCAGGAGTAATTACGTAAGCCCATTGTAAAAGGTTGTAAATGTGGATAATGGCTTACTTTACCTACTGCCGGGTTGCGTCGTTTAAACGGCATTATAAAATTATATACTTATTAATAATATAGGTTTTCATCTTAGTTAATTATTGCACCGGGCGTCGATTTGCGGAAATCCATATTAATTAACTATAACTATTGATCGATCGTCGATGGAAGGCATCGGTCAACATCGATAGAAGTTGATCGACCGGTCTGGTAGCTTTAAAATTGATCGACAAATACCGGATTGCCGGTCGATGGCACCGATCGACGCTGATCGATTAACCCGGGCTGTATATCCCATTCTACTATTTCATTCTGCAATTGATCGATCGATTGGTCTGGTAACACCCTAATTATTTGTTGTAAACCAGTAGCCACAATGCGACGCATGTGCTCAAGTGCGAGCGTGAGGGCAATATTACTGCGCGCGTGCGACAGAGAAAGATAGCATCGGGTCAACGCTTAAATTCTGCTGTGCTCGGCCTTTAGTTAGATAGTGACAGGTATAGTCTCTCGCGTGCGACTGGACTCATGCTTTGCCGTAAGCCGGCAGTATTACTTTAGTACTTACGGGTAGTCGCTCAAAGTCTCCGAGTATAGGGCCCGTGTCCATGTGTGCCTCCTTTAGCACAAACCCTTGCGGTGGCACCACAGACTCGTGTAGGTTTGAGGCAATAATCTTCTCTAAGAGTTGCCCTGTGTAAGATATTTTCCACGTCATTATTTCACTTTTAGGTTTAGGTATGCTTTACGCAACAACCTATCACTATTAGGTAATTATACCTATTTATCTATTTTTAAATGGGTACCTACAAAACGTGAAACAGTTATGTTTTTCTATGTAAAGTTTCGTATGTACAGTCGAGGAAATTGAATATTTAGCAGGTTGAGCGCCTTCATAATTTGTTCGCATTATAGGACAAACTTCACCATGAAGTTCAATATTAAGTACATACATATTTATGTCATGCAACTGGCTGGAAACAGTAATCAGGCGTATTTCAGAAGTATCTCAACCTGCTAAACCTCCAATATCTTTGACTGTCCTATTCGCATATTCGGCATCAAACTCAGCACGATTTTAAAAAGTAACAATACCCCCTAACTACCCCCGCTAACATACCCCCACCACTAAAAATCTTGCCAAGTACGATGCCGAACATAACACGTGTGTAAAAAAGGGAGAATTTTTAATACACATTTTAACTGTAATTTGAAACAATTATACGTCAATGCTGCTACTAATAATATATCAAGGTGACACGACGCCTTGTAATTAGATAATCAACGTTAACAGGTGATGCAACATAAGAATGCCACCATCAGCCATAACAATAGCATACAACTCAATTTCTGAAGTCTTAGTGGTGTACATAGGTACAAGGTGGCCGGATGTTGACCGTTAATATTTTAATCAGTGGTCGAGTTTACGAAAACCCCTGAAAAATATTTCCAGAAATGTTTCATTATAATCATTATTGAGCTTGTGAGACACAAATGTTTTATCGATTTTCAAGTAAATGCGACCTGTGTATCTCAAACATATAGTGTACGAAACTACACTATAGTTATGCCAATACATAGCTACACATACATCACAACTGGACCCTTAGCACGAGAGGGCGCGAGTAGAGATACGCGCGAGATAGACTGTACCTGTCACTGTCTAACTAGAGCCGTCAGAAAGTGACGGGTAGACTATCACGCGCACGACGCGACTAGAGCGTGTTGCCGTGCTAAGCCTACTGGGAACAATAGGACAGGCAGATCACACGACACGCTAATTAGAAATAACGATGACCATTCACGTTTCCTAGACACTTTTAGCATACATATTTTGATAAGGACTGGGGTACAAAGGATGGCATTTTTTTCAAGTTTTCAGACTTTTTTTGACATGAAAATTCCTAAACAAAACTACACAGGGGTTTTCAGACGCGTTTACCCGACCAGTAGTTCAAACATCTACCGGTCAATTTCCGGCCATTCTGTATATTAAAATTCGCTTATAGCTCAGCTACAGGAACTGTGCGTATTTCTGAATAAAATGTAACTATCAGAGACAAGTACCTGTTTTTATAGAGTGCCATCTCCATTTGATTATACTAGCATTTAGTTTAGGTAACATGAAACTAAGACATTGCGTATAAGGCCCTGCGCAAACGACAGACTATCCGCGACGGACTTTTTAGTCTGTGAAAATAGAAACGCAACACAACGAGCTAAAAGTCCGGCGCACAATGCATACAATCCACGCAGAATTTTTGTGCGCCGCAAACTCGATCGCACAAAAAGTCTGTCGTCCGCGCTGCCCCTAAAGGAACTAATAACAGACAAACCAACACACAGACAGTTACTTGCGTATTTACAATATTGATTGAGAATATGTGAATATTATTTTAATTTAATTTAATTTAATTTAAAATTAAGCACATACCATTCCCCACAGCAGTGTTTTTCTTGAATATTGCAGGCGAACATAAGTTGCTGTTTTTCACTAGGCTTTTACATACTGGTTGTCTGCCTTTTAATAGAACTGCATCCAGTTCTGTGTAGTATGGGAGCAGTCTGTGATTAAACTCCAATCGTAACACCCTGTATAATAAGAAAAACATTGGTGTAAAAAACAATTAATTTATATGAAATGAAAAAATCCAAATCGGAATTTGTCTATCTATTTGAGAGCAATCATGCCATTAAAGTCAGACTACTCTTGCATTTATTATGAATCGTATCAGATACACATCTCATTCTAAGAGAAGACTGGAGCAGCAAAAGAATGTTCTGGAAGGTGACGATGATGGAAATGCTTACCTAGTCACAACATCAACCTGCCGTATCGGTGGGTTGAAGATCCTGGGTCTATCCCCCACATATTCCGGTTCGCCTTCCCATAGCAAGTACCACATGGTGGGACCGAGTGCCCAAATCCGGACCAAAGCACCAGGATTATAAGTCTCGAACACGGACACCTCTAGTGGGTACACTGCCTTCTCAAACGATACTTCTGTTAGAAGAAAAACTCACAAAATGGGATATTCAAGAAAAGGTTTGTTGATTCTAGGGGAAAACAGAATATGATTTTCTTTTATTGAAGATGGCAATTTACACATAAAGAAATTTTATGCAAGAAATTAAATGTTTAGACAGCACATTTTTTTTAAATACAGCAGCTAGCTTCTGGCAATAAATGAACTAACAGTGGCAGTAGTAAAACTATTTTATGTGAATAGCAAAGCAAATGTAATGTGATTTGATTACTGATTAAAGATTTTACAAATATGAATTGAGTATAACAATTAGATAGATTAGATAGAAGCCACACTCATACCATCACAATGGACAGTGTTTTTTTTTATGGAATGTTTAAAGTCTTGATCGAATTTCATACAATGACTTATTTAAATATACTAACCAACAAAGTCCTGGCTTGCAATTGGGCGGTTGTTCTGCGGCATGAAGTCGTCTTGAGCTGATGGAGCATCTTCCCACCATGTCCCATAGGTCCGCTGCACATTATCAACAGTTAAAAAGCAAATACTTTCAGTGATTGTTATTGTGAAACAAACTCATAATTTTTTTTAAACATAAAGACTCATTTAACATGCTTCAATATTGCTGAGAATCTTGTGCTTAGCACAGAAATGTTAAAGATTTCTGATACCAATGTTGCCTATGAGGCTGACATGTCACCCAAAGTAAATTTAAGCCTCTTCAAATACAACAAATAAAAAAAAAGATTGCTGATGACTTATGACACTCTTTTGAACATGTTATAACTTTTTTTTTTTTTTTCAATTTTTCTTTCTGGAAGTTAAAGTACCATAAAATTTGGTATAAGTGCATCACAGAGGTCCATAATCAACACAATAATAGATTATAATTGAAATACTCAAAAGTAATTAATTGTATTCAATTAAAAAAAATATCTAAAAAGCAGTCTTGTTTCTTTACTTTACTATGGTTGCCACCACATAGCAATTCGAAATTATGGTGGGGTGGGGGATATTTTAAAGCTTCCAATTGTTACAAAAGTTTTCACCGGCTGTACCCCGCACCGCAAAGTTTTAAACACACGTGACAAGCCACGGCACGTGCCACAAATTCAACGGATATAAATACAATAGGAAATCTTACTTTATTTGAGGGAGAAAAACAGTCTCTTACCATTACGAAAGCCTGCGGATAGTCGCCATAGTCGGGAAAGTTGGATGGCGGACCGCGAAGATTAAATGCTGTGTATGATACACTAATTTCGCTTCCGTACTGTGAACTAAAATCTTCGACATGTTGCACAAATTGTTCGATAATCACTACATCTGATTTATTTTCGTCCTCCACACCTTCGTCTTTAAACCAAAATAAAGACGATATCACTTCCGACGCGCTCTGCATTATGAAGTAGTTGATCAAAGATTGTTTACTATTACAATGTTAAATTATAGCAACAACAACACAACCTTTCCCTCCATTAAACACTGACAGACTAATCAAATCAAATCAAATCAGAATCAAACAAAAACAAAACAGAACAGAATAGATTAAGAACAGAGAGTACAATCCAGACAGAATATCTCGATCCATCTAAGATCTAGCGGACAACGTAAGTGTGAGACAGATTGATCAACAACATAACGAACAACACCTTAAATAGACAAAGATAGCTAATACTAACACTGTTCTGCTTAAATACGCAACAGAGCACAACTAGATCAGCAATAACGAAAAATTTCATGACTGACAAATCTCGATTTTTCTATACAACATTTCTGAACGTAAACATTACGTCAAGTTAATATTATCGTCTTCATTTCATTCATTCATTTTTATTCGATCGTTCTATTCCAATTCCATTCGTTCGCTCAATCGACTTTAGTAGTGATGTAAATTCCATTAAAAATCGAGTTAAAAATGTGTAAATGGTTTTACTTGATAATGTCATAATTACACGAACATCACTTCTGTTTTCACAAATGGGGTAAGGAGAGCGCAGAAACCGTTGTATTCGTATACATTTTTTCAATTCCAACTTTTAAAGAGGCTTCCAAGAGTCAACGTGGACGTTTATCAGCCTCATAGGAGCTTACAAGGTCAAGGAGCAATCAATAAAATAGTATACACCGAC
Source organism: Adoxophyes honmai (assembly GCA_005406045.1). Taxonomy (NCBI): domain Eukaryota; kingdom Metazoa; phylum Arthropoda; class Insecta; order Lepidoptera; family Tortricidae; genus Adoxophyes; species Adoxophyes honmai. Next base: position 41,998 of record BHDV01065616.1, read on the forward strand.
TGCTTTACATAAAATTATCTACCTATCTATCCATGTTAGAAATATGGACATGTGAAAACGAAAAACCTTAAGGGCTGTCAATGAAATTTAATGTTAAAGCTTTCACATCAGTCCTTTTCTTATTTATGAATAAGCACGAATGTTGATCAAATTTTTCGGGTAAAAAATTCGACCGCACACAAATTATTTGTTCAAACTTAAGAAAACAATAATTACTAAAATCGTATTCTGTTTAAAGAAAAATGAATTCTTCTTAATTATACACTCACCCAAGTCCCCCAGCCACGACTTTTGAGTATGTTTTACATAAAAAAAAAAAAAAAAA
>BHDV01065618.1:0-18793 GCA_005406045.1 Adoxophyes honmai
GGAGCGGGCGGCGGCGGCGGGAGCGACATCGGTTCCGTCTCCTCAGATGACATCATGCCTGAAAAAAGCCATGACAACTTTAGGTAAAAGGTGCGAGACGTGCTAACCATACACAAGATACGCATGAAACAAATTCGTGATGTCAATCTCGGTATGTTTGTTTGCTCACCTATGACGGCGTGCATGTGGTCCAGGTGCGCGTCCAGCGCGGTGCGGTGCGGCGGCGACGCGCCGTTCAGCAGCGCCGGCGCGGCCTCGGGCGGCGGCGGAGGCGGCGGCAGCGTCGATCTGCGCACACACACGGTCAACACAACTGATAATGCACTATTTCAAATAATTTACCTAAAAAATTAATTGGCAACACGAGACGGCCATTTCCAGCTAATCGACAGCGTATAGCCCCTGGCAAGCTAGATAGCACGATTTTGGAGAGCGAGAGTAAATTCGCGCATCAATTTTACCTGGAAAAAGCGCTGCGCGAACTTACCCTTCGTTTTAGTTTTTGAGTTTTGCTTCTGTGCCACTAGATGGCGCTGTACCATTCGCTTTATTGTTCGAGCGTTTTAACAGTCTCATTCTCTCTCAGATTTTGATATCGTTTTTGACTATTAATTATGAGCGCATATGTTCCTCTAATAGATGACTAAATGAAGGTATCAGAATATTCTTCCATTTTTACAGAAAAGTGTCCAGATGAATGAGACAGTTGAAACGCTCGAAAATGCCCAGACGTGTTTATTGTTCTAAGAGCTAATTTTTCAATCACCAGATAAAACATATCTGTCCGATAAATGTTGGCTGTCACTTTTCTTTTATATGACGCGAAAAAAGGATAGCAATAATTTTAACTGGCAGATAAATTTATCTGGTGATTGAACAATCGGCCCTAAGTTTTCCGTATAGTATACCTGGTGGGCGTGCCAGCGCTCGGGTCGGGCTGCGCGGGCGGCGCGGGCGGCGGCTGCGAGGGCCGCGGGCGCCGCGGCGTGCCCGCGCCGCTGCCGCCGTAGATCGGCTCCACGGACCCGTACGGGCTCTCCTCCATCACCACTGCAACACAAGTACCCTTTTAAATCATCGTTTCTTAACCGAGGACCATATACAACGTGTTACAAATTACGAGTAAAGCAGAAAAGATGCTAAATGGCCCATTGTAAGGAGTCAATTTACAATATTTGTTCCATCGACCCGTACGGGCTCTCCTCCTTCACCACTGGAACACAAGACTACTCTCAGCCGAACGTACGTACACTAACTAAAATCATCGTTTAATTGAGAGCCATACACAACGTGTTACAAAAATGCGAGTAAATCAGAAAGAGGGTTAAATGACCCATTATAAAGAGTCAATTTACAATACTTGAGAAAAAAAAAGCCGTTGAAAGTAATTCCTCTTATTGAGTTTGCATACCATTTTAAATTAAAAATTAAAAATCCGTCAAAGAATTATCACTTTGTTAAATACATTCATGATTCAATGACAGCTTACTAGGGTTTACAAAATTTTTCGCTTTAATAATTAACATTTTTACCCGGTTTTTTGAAACACGTAGTAGAGATGGGTCGCAAGACCCGCGGGACTTTTACATCCATAGATATCCACAATGTCAGACAGATTGCAGACATACACAACTTATTTGGCTGAGGGCACACCCAACCACTGCGCGGGGCATTCAAACGTCGCGGATCGGTTAATTAGGGTCTCCCTACACTTGTAGACGTGGAATCGGCAATAGCCGAAAGCAAAACACTTTATATCCAAGAACGAACAGACCTTTGCGCGTGTAAATAAGCCAACCGAACAGCTTCGAGCTGATTTCAGACAAACCATACCATTGTAGGTCTTGTTTCAATAAATATCAGAAGGTGTGAAGAGACTTACAAAACAAAGGATTTTTTAAAACATTATAACTTTGACATTGAAACGTGCGCAGTACTCACCAGCGCTGCTAAGTCCTAACATAAGAAGCTAAATGTTAAATTAATGTCAAAATAATATAAATGCCCTCTTCGATTACAGTAAGAAATTTAATTCGCGACTAAATAAATACTGTATCGTACAATTACTGTGAAATAACTGGAAATTAACCTTCTAAATAACAATTCTACGAATTGCAAAAGATCCTCAAGTATCTATTGCGTATTGTATAAGCGATTATTGCTTCCGTCCATGTTGATGTTAAATGTCGGCTATCAAATATGTGTAACACGCAACGCCCCCACTTTTCTTTCAAGTCATATTTCTTTTCGGCAAAACGCGGACGGAAAAAGCTTTATGTCAACGCAATAAAAGCGAACAAGGCGTCAATATTATTGCGTTGACATAAAGCTTTTTCTGCCCGCATTTTGCCGAAATAGCTTCGACTATTGTGGGGAGACCCTTAGAGACAGATCCACTGTCCGTCTGACTCCTCGGACATAACGTTTACTACAAGTATGTATATGCAACTCACAGCATATTTCGAGTGGCACTCGCAATCCGTTACCAATTTTCCATTTTATAACCTTCCCATACCTTTGATAACATAGAATAGGGATGTCGACACTCGACAGGGTTAAAAATATGCAATTCTAATTAGTCCGTTAGTTAGATTACGAAAAAAATTGAGACGTGGTTTATGGTTTATCATAATCAAATAAGCAAATATTAACTAAACATCGACGAAGGTGGTGGAAGCTTATGACGTCACGTCTAGATAAAAATTGTACCAAGCGCTCGCTGTATTGTCGTCATTTTTTGCTTGTCAAAAAAAATAATTTTTTGGTAATTTATCTGATGGAGTAGTTTTTCGTTCATTTTAGTCTATCCTTTTCTCCCTGTTGCCTGCTGAGTTATAATAGTCTTACCATGGCCGTTGCCAGTGAGCCTCGGTTGTCGGTTCTGCTGGTTCTCGATCTCGATGGAGTTCGGGCGCGCCGCCTGCGTCGAGGGCGGCCGGTTCAGGCCCACCCGGTACCCGCCGTCGGTCACACTCGTCGCTGAAATTAGATATTGTACGTTAACTTTTGTGTTTATGGTTAAATTGTGAGTTTGTGAGTTCGAGGGGCACGCTGGGGAGGGTTAGGATAAGTATCGTTGTATTTGTTCGTTAAATAGGTCCTACACAAAAATTATACTACAGGGTGACATCAAAATGGTGATACGAAATGAGTTTTTTACTCGTTGAATGATGGACAAAAGAATACGTTATCTCATTTGTTTTAAAAAGTCCTGTTATATTTGAGGTGTCCATACATTAAGGTTGCCATTATTCCACCTCACTGAGGTTCCTCAGTACCTATCCTAAAATTTATCAAGGTAATTTTGACAATTGAGAGTTTGATTGTTGGAAGTTGTGTTTATGCAACCACCGATCATCGAAACTTCATTAGCGGGATGTAGAATCGCTTAGTTCGTATATTCGACGAATGTGGCGCTGAGGCGCTACATAAGCCCCCCTTTTAGACCGGAGGTCGGTGAGGTATTCGTAGTGCAATGGGAAATCGCAAGTCAGTTGTAAGCTCGAGCCGCGTTGGCGAGTGTTGATGATTCGCGTCATAGCGTCGAATACGGGGCTGATACAATAGCACCAACCATGGTAGACGGGCTCGGGGCGGGGCTGCGCGGGCGCCGGCTGCTCGATGTTGTAGTGGCGCAGCTGCGCGGGCGCCATGATGTGCTCGCCGCGCGTCACGGCCGCCGCCTTCTGCCGCTCGCGCGTGGAGTGCGGGGCTCGCACGCGCCGAGCGCTGCGACCATCCGCGCCGCTGCCGCTGCGTGGTTGACGCACCTGCGCAAAAAGACACGTCTCTTGTGAGCTACGCATAAACTAACAAGACCTACTATACCTACTACACACGTCACGGCTGTACTCCCAATTGAGATAGGTGGAGCATACAAAACGCTACACAGTCAAAACTATTTCATATTTGTTTCCTAGCCAAATGTAACACACTTTTTAGGTTTTTAAAAGGTAACAATAAACTACAAAATAAATTTTAGAATAAACTGTTTTACTACTATGGTCAAATTATCTGTCACGACGAATCCATCGAGCTCGTGCTCCATCGGATTATGTTTTTTTTTATCATAACGAGTCGTCAGCCGGGTCCAGTCATCGATAGTAGGTAATTGTTATTTTCATTATGCCCCAGCCTTCATGGTCAACAAGAAACCAAGACTATTAACTACTTAATTACCGAGATCAGAGCAATTTCTATATCTAACATTTTATAAGAACCTGTTCCGGCGCCTACCACATCGTGCACGGACAGACGACGCCTCCAGTAGTTGCGCGTGCAAGTTACGCAGGCGCTTGATTTAGTCTATACGTTCTCTGCCTACCCGGCAGCACTCGCGATTTATACTTTTCTATGTATAGACGCGTTTCACTATTAAATTCTTTTAAAATGAATATACTTGGGTTTTAATTCAATAATTAAGGCCACATTGTGTACAACGATACATAAATTGGCGACCCATGAGGGGAACAAGAAAAAGTTAAGAAAAATAGAAGAATAAAGAAAAAATTCAAGATCCAACTTCAACAAAGGCGCGTATGCAGTAAAGGCCAGAAGATTGGATTTGTGGAGCTGAAGACAGAAGAGTAAACCTTGTCTGGATAGTCTGGATGTGCAGGGCAGTGGTACAGCTAAAGACCACCTCGCGCGACGGAGCAATTGCCAAAGATAAGTGCCCTTCCTTTGTCCCTCCACTACCTAAAACCTACCTAGATAGACGAAATTGCAAACTTTTTCCTACTAGGATAGTTAGAAAATAAAAAATAACAATAAAATATACTTCCACTTTCGCAATATCTTAAAAACTTTCATATTAAAACTAATAGTTAACTACATTCCTTTGTTCTCATTTTGTACACGTAGTTGTATTCTACCTACCTATTTCTTATATTTTAAAACGCTAACTTATACGTAAAAATACTTAAATATAACGGTGGCCCATGTTTCAAACATTAAATTAACTAAATTTCATAAAAAATTACCTATCATTTCGCATAAATATAAACAATAATAATCAACTTTAAAGTTATTTGACCTATTACATAGTGGTTATTTTCACCATAAGCCCTCGTTTGACCTACATACGGTTAACTTCGCGGTATTTAGTTTGTTTCGCCGACTAATTCCAGGATAATACCGGCGCGGCTCAGCACTGCCGCTGCTGCAGGACAAGTTTGTCACGATCAGCTGAGCGCGCGCGGCCAGGGTCCCAGAGCGGCAAGTACCAGCGAACTGAGGAGCGTGAGATAAGCCTTTTGTTTACATTTCTATTGCTAAAAGTTGATTTTTCAAATAACCAAAGTTTAACTGTCTACTTAATTAAAATGTCGCACCAAGAAGGTAAACCTAATGCTAGCCAGAGTAGACGTTTACAAGAATTATGTACATCTAGAAGTTCTATAAAGGGACAAATAACTAAATTTAAAGGTTATTTATTTCCATTAATAAATAAAAAGGTTATTACACCTATTGAATTGGCCGAGCTGAATCTTAAGCTTAGTAGGCATGAAGGTTTATCAATTAAGTTCGACACTTTGCAAAATGAGATTGAGGTCTTGAACCCAGAAGAATTATCGAGTGAGCTTGATGAGCGGGAGCTAATTGAGCAAAATTTTATTACAAATATAGCAACCGCCAAAACCATTATAGAAAAACATAATGCAATCGAAACCGAAAGACGCAACTCCGTCTTTGCTGAAGCTCACTGTGCTCATGATCATCAGGATCAAGGTTTTAAGTTGCCACAAATACAGATTTCAAAATTTAACGGTGCCTATTTCCGCTGGCTTGAGTTTCGCGACACGTTTGAAAGTCTTATTGACAAAAATGAACGCATCAAGCCTATACATAAGTTCCACTACCTTATATCATACTTAGAGGGAGACGCGGCCAGGATTATTTCTAACATTGAGGTATCTTCTTCAAATTACGCTGCGGCCTGGAAGTTACTGTGTGATCGCTACAATAATAAGCGATTGTTATTAGATCATCACTTAAACTCACTGTTTGACGTACAGGCGAGCACACGGGACACTGAAAGGTCGTTACGCTTCTTTGTTGATAATATGAATAAAAACTTGAGAGCTTTAATTAGCCTAGGCCAAGCCGCCGACCAATGGGATACGGTAATTGTATTCCTGCTGTCAGCAAAACTAGATAGCCGCACACTGGTTAAGTGGGAGGAGTATAGGAACACAATTGATGAGGTACCAACTTTGGATCAATTTAGTAAATTTTTAATTGATCGAGCCGATGTTCTCGAAGCATTAAATCGTAATAAAAATGACTTCGGTACTTCAAAATTTTCGTCTTCTACGTCGAGACCCAATCCACCGGCACCTAATCACCATAATAATCACGGCAACAATAAATACGATCGTAATAATCATGTAAAATCATTTGCAGGTATTAATCAAAAATCAAAACAATATTTTAACAATAACCAGTACAAACCTGGTACTGCTGTGTGTATTATATGTAGTGATAATCACAGAATATATAACTGTGCAGTTTTTGCTGCCAAAAATATAAAAGAAAAATTAGCTGACGTCGCGAATTATAAGTTGTGTGCTAACTGCCTTAGGCAGGGTCATCCAGAGAACGAGTGTCGTGGGAGTCCTTGCCGGGAGTGTAAAAAAATGCACAATAGTTTGCTTCACGAGTCTGGTACGGTCACAACAAATGCGGCCGCCACGTTTAGTCACACATCGTCTATGGCTAATTTTTCTAACTTGAACAATAAACAAGTGCTGATGAGCACTGCAATAATTGAAGTGTCAAATCCTAGAACTAACCAAAAAGAGAGAGTGAGAGCACTCTTAGATTGTGGAAGTGAGTCATCCTTTATTACTAAATCGTTAAAAGAAAGGCTGTCATTGCCATCGCATCCCATAGACTGTCTAAAGGTCATAGGGATTGGAAATAATTGTGCAAACAACATTGTCGAAAGATGTAATGCTCAAATAAATTCGCTAAATGATAAATTCAAAGTTGCTTTATCGTGTTACGTACTAACCGAGTTAACAGGCGACGTACCTAAGTGTCCAGTAGATGTCCAAAGTCTGCGGATACCTAATCACATAAAATTAGCGGATCCCGATTTTAATCAACCAGCTGCCATCGACGTTTTGATCGGTGCCGACATTTTTTGGGACATCCTGGGTAGCGAGCAGCTCTCCATGGGTCCTCGTAATCCTAAATTGCGTAATAGTAAATTAGGTTGGTTAATATCTGGATCAATACATACTAAAAACAATAACAACAATAAAATTAAAAATAAAATAAATTGCAATCATGCTAAAATTACTCAATCACAAGAAAATATTGAAAATATGCAAACAAAGTTCTGGGAGACCAAGGAGGTACCCAATAAATCTATGTTCAATGAAAATGATAAGGAGTGTGAGAAGCACTTTCTGACTCATACCTCACGACTTGAGGACGGTAGATTTTGTGTCAAGTTGCCGTTAACTGAGTCACCTGAATGTCTCGGTGATTCGTATAATCTTGCTAGAAAACGATTTTTAAATTTGGAACGAAAATTCAAGCGAAATCTGACCTTGAAGTACAAATACAATTTTATTCATGAGTATTGAGAACTAGGTCATCTGTCTCAATCTGACATAATTAATTCTAACTATTTTCTGTATTAATCATGGAGGTGTGTACCTACTGCTTCAAATCCAGCCGATTTCATTTCGCGCGGAGTGGATGCTTGCCAGCTGCCGAAGCTGGATTTGTGGTGATATGGTCCTACATTTTTAGCTGAACCAGGGCATAAAATAATGGCTTGTTTTAAATAATAACGTAAAGGTTGACTTACCTGAAATTAAATCTAACGTCGTAAACATTGAACCCTAACTCATAGATTTGAAAAATACTCAACATTAAATACCTAAACCGCAAAGATCTTATGCTTTCGTAAAAAGAATAATATTTAATTTAAAAAATCCTAACAGTAAACGTGTAGGTATTTTAACTGTAGACGAAATGACTGAGTCGTTTAATTTTATTTGTATGATCCCTCAAAGACAATCATTTCAAAACGAGTATGAGATGCTTACTAAACTAAAACCATTAAATTTAAATCTAAAATATTAAAGCTCTCACCCTTTATTTATGAATTTTGTTGCAGTGGCTAATTAATTAAGTAGTTTTTTTCAATATAATCAAGAACCTCTCTCTGAGTTTGCAAGTCAGGAGTATCCAAAATTTAAATTAACCCTACTTACGCTCCTCACTTCGGCGGTATCTGGGAGGCTGGTGTAAAATCCGCAAAACACCATATAAAACGAGTAATCGGCAACAGCCATTTAACATTTGAAGAGATTGGTACTCTATTTGCGCAAGTGGAAGCAATTCTAAATAGTCGTCCCTTGTGCTCCATGTCCACATTCCCCAACGATCTCCATTCCCTCTCTCCAGGGCACTTTTTAATTGGAAGACCGCTGACAGCGCTACCTGCACCTGCACTGGAGAAATATAAAGAGAACTCTCTGCAACGTTACGCCGGAGTTGAGAAAATTCGCCAGCACTTTTGGCAAAGATGGCAACGTGAATACATATCAGAGCTACAAGAGAGAACTAAGTGGAAAACAAACACTGCCAAGCTGAACGTGGGTGATTTGGTGCTACTTCATGAAGACCACGTGCCTCCGCTCTGCTGGCGTCTTGGAAGGGTGGCACGGTTGTTCCCGGGACCTGACGGTGTCTCCAGGGTAGCCGACGTGACTACCACGAAAGGATGCGTACGACGACCGCTCGTGCGCCTTTGTCCTCTGCCATCGGCTGAGGATTATCAATTTTGAAAGGCTCTTCCTTTCAACGAGGCGGGAAGATGTTCCGGCGCCTACCACATCGTGCACGGACAGACGACGCCTCCAGTAGTTGCGCGTGCAAGTTACGCAGGCGCTTGATTTAGTCTATACGTTCTCTGCCTACCCGGCAGCACTCGCGATTTATACTTTTCTATGTATAGACGCGTTTCGCTATTAAATTCTTTTAAAATGAATATACTTGGGTTTTAATTCAATAATTAAGGCCACATTGTGTACAACGATACAGAACCGAGTAATGATCACAATCACAAATCGTACCAAAACCATGGAAAATTGGTACCATTCGAACGATGTAGAAGACAATGAGATAAAGATAATATTATCAGAACAAACAATGAAACACTGTTGGTATTATAAAACAAACCACAATGTCGTAATCGTAACACAAACACTATGTTCACAGGGAGCATTATTTAGGTTAAATTAAAAACCATTAAATTACAAACATTAGCACGAGTTGCATCCATAGCACAGGGTTTAAAAACTCACCTTCTTCCCCCGATCATGCTGAATCCGCTCAGTGTCCTGCAGCATCTCCCGTCTCCAAAGTTCGAAGAAGTAATCCGGGTCGGTGTAGAACTTTCTAGCATCCCTGCCGTCGTCTCGGAACTCGTTCAGCCGTTCGAGCGGCGGCGGGCGGTCGCAGCGGGCGTACGTCGCCAGCATAGCGGATGGCATCGAGTTTCGACTGAATAACTGCTGCTGGAAAGTCCGGGATGACCGGAACGCCTTGCGCATCTGTATGTCTTGGAGGGATACTGGAATTGCAAATTGGAGGATTATTAGTCGTGTTTCCTTTATCAAAAAATGTAGGTGAAACTGCTAAGACCGTGAAGTATGCTAACCAACTTTAAGTAGTCGGAGCATTTTTTTTTCTTAATTCTGTCCGTACTTTGGTGAAAACAGATTGATTCTACATTAAGCTTAGGAGATAAAATCCGAAAGAATATCTCTTAACTTATTCTGGACCGAATACATCCTAGAAAATAACACTTTTATTCAGTGACAGAATACTTTATCATAGTAAACAACGACACAAAATAGTTCTGAAAATATAATTTAAATCACCCTTAACCCAGTGGTCCAGGTGGACCCCAGAGCTCCATGGGAGACTCGACGGAGGTCCACGCTGGTGTGAATTTGGTAGCAGCATGGGGTCCACCGAACGTTATAAAACTTTGAAAGGGGTCTATGAGTAAAAATAGTTTGGGAACCTCTGCCTAACTATTCGTAAATTATTGATCCATTAATAATCTAAAACCACTGACCTTCCTCAACGCCGGAGTCGAGCTGGGTGACCTTGATGGCGAGTCTGTCTATCCTCGCTTGTAGCACATTTGTCCGCTCTGCCAGGTTGCTGGCCTCTCGCGTCAGCTCCCCGAACATGTCCTCCGCATGCTTCGAGAGGGAAGACAATTGCCTAGAATTCAATAGAAGATTTTTAAGGCACTTTAGACCACAACAGCTTTCTATTTAGTGATATCAATTCAAGAAAGAAAGAAACAAGTAAAGAAAATATGTGCGAAACGTGAAGTAGTAATAGTTTTAACTATGTGACGTTTCGCGTGCTTTTCCTACCTGATATATGCGTATTGTTTTAAGAATTTAGAGTAAGACATTAGTCGTATTAGTTTTACGCTACATGGCTAGAATTTTTTATATTCTTGATCAGATCAGGCCATACGCAACTGTAACAAATGCTGTGGCTATATCAACTATAGCCAGCTAGCCCGTTATGTCCAGTAATAACACGAATTATCGTCGCATCTTTATGCTAAAGAATCATTGTTTCTGAAACAATACACCTTGACAAAACGGTCATACGCTTTTGTAACAATTAGTCTATGAAAAATTACACATTAGCACCGTAACGAAGCTATTGAGGTCGAAGAAACAAATGTGACCAAATACATTGAACAAGCTTAATGCTTCTCTTAGAGGAGACATTAGCGTTAGAATGCTTTTAGTGACCCGACAAGACCCCTACAAGCTTTGGTCGCTCTTTCCAATAATGTGTAATCCCAATCTAGATATATACTTCAGGGAATAAAGGATAGGACAAATCGCATACCCACTACGGATTTATGTCCACTAAGTTCCATGATTTCATACATACAACACGCCTGTGTTCCCTAATCAGGTAAGCAAACTAAACGAAACAATACGTCAAAACCATGAAGAGTTGTTATTCTGAACCCGACACCACGCGGGCAATTCACTCGACTTCATCCAATGATGATTTACGATGATAGGGATTCTGCAGGGTATGTACGGTAATATGTAAGTAATCTTAGGGGGACAGTACCTGACAGTGTTGGCGAGCGTGCCATTGGTGACGGCCTCGAGCTCCGAGGGCACCGAGAGCCGCTCGGGCACCGTGCCCCGCGACACGTGCACCGGCTCCACGCATCGCTTCGGCAGCGGCATGGCGGCTGGCGCGCTATCTCAGCACCACACTGCGGCAAGGGAGGACAGTACCTGACAGTGTTGGCGAGCGTGCCATTGGTGACGGCCTCGAGCTCCGAGGGCACAGAGAGCCGCTCGGGCACCGTGCCCCGCGACACGTGCACCGGCTCCACGCATCGCTTCGGCAGCGGCATGGCGGCTGTCGCGCTATCTCAGCACCATCACTGCGGGCAAAGGAGAAAGGTTGGTTTAGGTTACGTTAGCAAGGCTCGAATCATGGAACATACGATTCATACATTATTAAGTCTACAAATTAGGTATAGGTTACGTAAACAATCAGAAGCAGTCTACTCGTGACCACTTATCTAGGGCAGATTCGATTTTCACAATAATATAGATAATCTTTCCAGAAGATTTTATGAAGTATAGCGTAATTTTGATAAATATTATAAGTCCTAGAAAAAATATAAGTAGGCATAGAATTCTTTCTATAGAGTTAGGATCAATCATGAAAATTTCAAATCAAGTATTGCGGCCCTAGGGTGAACAAAACAAAATTAAGTCTGAAATTACGGGCTTCTGATATAGTAGGACGTAAAATTTTATTTCCGGCGTAAAAAAGTCCCACCCTGACCACGCCTGTGCCAAAGTGACTACAAAAGGATACATTTATTATTTAAACATTCTCAACTTCGTAGCGGATTTCACGGTCCTGACTTTGGACAAGGCTTTGAATCGATAGCTTTTTCATCAAAAGCATTCGTGACACAACTGCTTTAGTACTTTTAAGACAAAATAGCTACGGCTTAAGCGAAACACGCACGAGAATAACTGACTGACCCTTATCGCGACTACATAGACAGAATTCACTATGAGATAGAATTAGGCTTAAATAAACAATGATTCAGCTTCGTTTCGTGTTGTAAAGTGACTTATCTACAATAAACCCTTTTGAGACTCCACATTTGGAAGTTCCGCTTGTACCATGATGAGTTTGGTTACAGGCAACACATAAGACATCCATAACCAAAATCGAATCGAAGAGAATGAAAGCAACTCCAACCGAGTTAAATATACCTAAGGCTGGTGCGCCGTTTGCGTATCTGCAATGTTTACACACCACACCCATTACGGATTATCAGTCACTGCCGGCCCCGAAACAGCAGGAACGGAAGATTAAGCAGCGTATACTGTTACACGCTTTCCGGGTTTTCACCGCATTCCGTCACTTGTTCCCTGCAATTACCCGCTATTAAGTTATCTTCCGGCTCGCGTGGCGTGACGATGCTTATTAGAATTTGCCGTAGACTATACATCGTTAAATCAATTCAATGAGAAGATAGTAGTTCTAGTTCCTTATGAATTATGAATACTTTAACATCCAATTTTTACAGTTTTCCTTGATTAGGAATAGAGATTAACACTCTAAAGATGTGCAGTCATTGGTAATCGTTCATTTATATCTACTTTACAAGTAAATCTTATCGTTATTAATACCACTTAGCACTACCCAGGGGTGTGGCCACTTTACAATGAAAACATATTACATAAGGCCAGGACTAAACAAGTAAGTACCGCTAATGTTTATGTATGACATATGTACGACCTAGTTACGTTATAGGCCTAGACTCACAGATAGGTAACTACATAGCTAGCTGTTTATTTAATCAACATCAAATTGCTGCGAGCCTCAGAGGCACTTAAACTTTAAATAGGTTCGCAAATAGCACGGAGCATTATCAATTTATCGGCGTCATCCGAAGGACGCCGTGGAAAAAGCGACAGCGACAGTAGCGTTTATGATAATGAATAGAAAGCAATACCAGATTAACATAAACGAATAGTAATTTACATTGGTTATTCAACTTTACAACTTACTTTTATTTTTAGCGACACATGTAACCTGTGCTAGTTAGGGTTCGGCCACACATAGCGTCTTATCAACCTTATCCTTGCTTGCCATACTGAACGATGCTTGACGTCATGACAACGCCCGCTCAGCGTCGCGTTTAGTATGGCAAGCAGTGTTAACACTAAGTGTTTTCGGAACCTTAATGTTATTATATTGAACTCGTGCCTAATGCCTATAGCGCGTTTGTAAGAAAATGAAAGGCGCCGTACTGCATAAGACTGGCAGGGTTACAAAATGTCAGTGCCAATCCAAAGAGTAGTTGATTAGGTACCTGGCCTAGGTATACTGTTCGACAAACGACTTGGCGCAATGTTAGAGAAGGAGAGCACACAGCACAGTTTTTTGCCGAATATTACTGGTATTCATTTCTTGATTTTTAAGTTTTATGTACTAAAAATTCTGATAATAATAATCTCATATTTATGGTGTACACAGAGTTCAACATTTCAATACCACGCTTATACACAGCATCAAACAGAACAAATCAAACACATCAAACATTCCATTTACAGCAAACTTTTTTCAATGTGATAGAACTATTTTATCACAACCAGGGGAGGTGTGATAAGTGCATAGAATAAACAATGACTGTACTAATCTGTCGATGATATAATAAAACTGAAAGTAACGCTGATAGAAATTCTGCACTGAAAATGTATTTCAGTGACTCGTGAATTATTAAAAATAGCTGTGTAACGAGTAACGACACTAACGACAGGTGACCACCGTGCTAATGATCATGATGAACTAATTATTTTGTCCTTTATAAGCAAACAATCATGTGGGGGCAAGTCATTACAATCAGGACGATCCATTGTCGTGGACCTTACGGAAAATAACAAAATGGCGGCTCAGTGGGAAATTAAAGGAAAGACGTGTTTGGTCACCGGAGGTGCTTCTGGCATCGGAGCACTTTATGTGGAGTCATACTTACGAGAAGGAGCAAAGGTGAATAAAATATAGAAAAGTCTTAAAACATGACTTGTGTCAATACTATTTACATTTTGTTTGTTTTCTTTTCAGTTCGTAGCTATGTTAGACATAGCGGAAGACAAAGGAAAAGCTTGGGCAGATAAACTTAGCCAGACCTACCCCGGCAAAGTAGAGTTCTTTAAATGTGACGTCAGCAAGGAAGACAGCGTAACCGCCGCATTCAACGCAGTGGTCAGTAAAGTGAAGCAACTCGACATCATAATAAACAACGCTGGCATTATGAACGACTCTGAAAACATTTGGAGAACCGCCTGTGATGTCAATTGGGTAAATATTTTGATTCTACCTTCGTTCTGTTCCGAATATCTAACGGCGTCCCAATGATCAATCTATCGAAGGTTTAGCTTACTAGAGATAGAAAATGACGAAACGGCCGGACATTATCTCTCCTGTTCCTATCTCCATTAAAACCAACCATCGATAAATTTCATACTAACATTTAAATGTATTTTACAGCAAGGGCTAGTATCTCTCACTCTAAAAGGAGTCAAGCACATGCGCAAGGACGAAGGAGGCGCTGGTGGTACCGTCGTCAACGTTTCCTCCATCGCAGCATTTTTCGTGGCTCCCACTTTGCCCATTTACAACGGTTCCAAAGCTGCGGTGATGCACTTCAGTAGATGCCTCTCGGTAAGAATATCCTCCCACCATTTCCCTCTATTTTTTTTAGTGTCTTTTTCACTTGTTTACTTTTATTTATAACTTCAGCTGGATCCATTCCACACGAAAACGGGCGTAAGAGTGCTGACAATTTGCTTCAGTGCCACAGACACGCCGCTACTACACGGATTGTCGGAGCGTGTGGTCGACGCAATGCATGTTCAGGCAGTCGTAGACAGCGTCGACAGTCTAAAGACTCAACGGTAACATTACCACTATTTTAGCGTATCACAAACGATGTATTGTCACTTACATAGAATTGTATACACGAATGCATTGAATTAAAAAAGGACATTGATCTAGCCCCAACTTAGGTTCACCTAATATGGACTGAATGTGCTATTCAGTAGGGCTAGTTCGCGCATCGCTTTACCAAGGCAAAAGCTATGCGCAAACTTACCCTCACTACTTAAAACCTAGCCAATTGAAATGCCGGGGACCGTAACTAATTTACAATCGATTCTATAACCTTTAGGCCTTGCCAATGTGTTCATATCACGCAATATTAATGTACGGTTTGATTTTTAGCCCGGAGTCGGCAGCCGCCGCGTGCGTGGCCATGTTCAAGCACGGAGCCAACGGGTCGGTGTGGCTGTCGCAGAACGACGCGCCGGCGCAGGACATCACCGCCACCATCGCCAAGGCTTACGACTTGATGAATTCCGTTATTGTATACACTTGAAAATAAATGAATCACAAATAACACTTGGAGTTTTTTATGTGTCGAAAATGTTTAAGAACACCTATTTTTTAAGACAAGAGAGACTGGAAAAAAAGAGAAATCCACACCTTAAAAAATTGGTTAGTCGTAAGCTGAAAGTCAGCATCTTTGCAAACAATCGTTTTAGTTTAGTTAGTAATATTGATATTACTTTTACTTCTAACTTGAAAGTATCACAAAATCAGTTAAAGTTTACATACATACATACATATTCTCACGCCTGTATTCCCAAGAGGGGTAGGCAGAGCACATGAATTCAAAAATTCAGTGCCACGTTTAGCAACTTGAGGGTAACCAGATGGTCAAACGTGATATTGTGGTGACAGGTTGCTAGCCCATCGCCCACAATACACCAACCCTTTCCCAGAGTCGACTCTTACGACACCCACGGGAAGAAAGGGGGAGGTGCTATTCTAACCCGGCACCACACGGGTTAAAGTTTATGTATTTTATATTGGACAATCAAACTACAAAAGCTAGCAAGTACATACAGTTTCTGGAATCTAAATCTAGAACCTCAATAATTAATCTTAATTTAACATACGGTCCTAAAAAGCACGTAAGTGGAGTAATCCACTATCGACATTTTTAACTTTAAACTTATTCTTATTTGTATAACTTGTCATCCCTTTTAATGGACTCCTTGTTCGAGTGGCTTGTTTCATGAAAGTCCGCAAATTAAATTCACCCCTGCCCATTAACACGCACAGGGGCCGTGTGGACATAAAGTCATGTTTTCGAGCTATGCCAAATTGCGCCAACCGTAACGAACCGTAACCTTTATATGCCCTGTATGCCTTAGGGCCGATTTTTCAATCTCCAGATAAAACTTATCTGTCCGATAAATGTTGGCTGTCACTTTTCTTTTATATGACGCGAAAAAAGGATAGCAATATTTTTAACTGGCAGATAAATTTATCTGGTGATTGAAAAATCGGCCCTTAGCCCATCAACACCATTCACAAAATAATTGACTGCTGCTATAATAGTCTTTGGGCACTCAAACAACAATAGGCAGAAAATAGTAGTATTTTATCTACATCTAAATCATATTATACCTACCAAGTGAATATAAAAAATAGATTCGCAATATTTAACCAATAGGCCGAAATCCATTAAGAAGCCTGTATCCTATGGTAGCATTATGTTTACATTATAAAGTAGTTAACTACAATAATAACGTTCAAATTTCGAACATCTTAAAACAGATGATGATTCAAAGAAGACAACAAATAATTTCAAGTTTTGAACACGCGGTCGGCGCAGCTGGCGGTGCAAGCCTGTAACGCTGATGCGCAACTCTTTGAGGAATTCCATAACGTTATCTTTGAACTTTTTCAACACTAGATATTAAGGTAAAGTCACCGGTAATGGACAAAGAACCAGTAATGGACAATGACTCTTATTTACTACCCACTAAGGAAAAGTTATTTGTTTTACAACAATCAATTTACAACTCTACGGTCTTTAAATTATGAATGAAGTGTCCATCACTGGTGCTTGTCAGCTTAAACCGTCCATAACTGGTGCCGTTACCTTATATGAATGTAGATAGAGTTACCTTCGCGGCTGAACGTTTAATATGATGGAGGATGATGTTTAACCTTTTGACCGCCAAGGCGCGAAGTGAATCGCTCTGCTCCTAACGCCAAAGACGTGAGTCGGCTCTTAGATAAAGCTTGTTTTTTTTCGAATGGTGCTGTATTATTTTATTTAAATTAGGTATAAAAGAACTTACACTACCTATAAATAAAGTAAACCTAGAAAAAATGTTGCAGCGTTTTATATTTCAGTTCTTTCGCAATAACTTCGACGCGCCATTTAACGTCGTGGCGTCACGGGCACTGACTTGCGATGAGGTGATATGGCGTCTTTGGCGGTCAAAAGGTTAAAAAATATATATTGCCACCATTTTGGGGCGAATTTCGAAACTTTTGATGTAACGGGATATAGTAGAACGTGATAATCAAAATGATGAGCTAACCGTTCGATATTTTAGTGACATCGACTGCGACGTGTTACCTTAAAAACCAGAAAATCAAATAAGTACGAAAGGAATTTTATGCAGATGAGGTTAGCAATTTCTATGTTTTATTGGAATTCAATATCTGAAGTTACTTTTCTGTTAATATTTAATTTATGCTTGTGTAACGATTAACCCATTACACGTTTAGTAATGCTTCAAGTAGCACTAGCATCAATACAAGTCACTGTCCATCAGTTTTTAATCCCTACTAGTCCCTACTATACTATCCCTAATTCCCTACTTCCCTACTAATATTATAAAATCGAAAGTAATTCTGTCTGTCTGTCTGTTACGCTTTCCCGCTTAAACCTCTCAACCGATTTTGATGAAATTTGGCACAGACAATCTTTAGACCCTGAGAAAGGACATAGGCTACCTTTTATTGCGAAAAAAAGGTAATGCCCAAAATAACTATTCCACGCGGACGAAGTCGCGTGCACAGCTAGTTGTCTATAATAAGTTTATACCTGCATGATTAGACTTTAAAAGTTTAAAACGTTCGTGTGATCCTACAACCATCGCTTCGCTGATTTCGATAACACATACTCCTCTTCGGCCCCGCATAAGAACATTATAGTGTGTATTAACGAAATGAGCCAACCTTTCTACCGCTTTGTAATTAAAACATTTCAAAGCGAATTTTTGCACAATCATGTGCATATGTTCTACAATTCCTACAATAAAGCTAATCTGTTGACGTCTAATATTGATAATCTTGCTAACATGTCATTCGTAATTAAGATAATGTGATCGCTCTACGTTATAAAAATGCTTACTTTCAAAAAAGTGCTATCGGAATCGGTAACTTATAAATATTATAATGATAATAATGACTGTAATGGTCACTCATTTTGCTGATTGAGATGATTCTTTTAAATTTACTCGAGTCACTGCACTTTGTTATTTTCTGCGGTATGATGTTTACACAATGCTAAACTATCGATAGTCACAATCGTGATGAGCACTATTGGGGGTATAAAAAACAACATTATTAAGTAACTTCATTTATTACAAACATGGCCGCCCAGTGGGAACTTAGTGGAAAGAACGTTTTAATAACCGGAGGGGCCTCGGGCATGGGGGCTTTGCACGTAGAGAACTTCGTGAAAGAAGGTGCAAAGGTAAGGCGCAGTCATGCAAGTACAAAACTTACTTAAAAAAAAACCGGCCAAGTGCGAGTCGGACTCGCGCACCGAGGGTTCCGTACAAACCTGCAAGGTTTACAAAGTTCGTTCATT